>VDFB02014442.1:183597-265017 GCA_007258455.2 Sequoia sempervirens | reverse complement strand
AAATTTAGTTTTAAATATAGTTGATATTTTTCATTATGTTGTTTTGTAGATTTGTTTAGGATTGAAAACCTGTGGTCTCTACCTCTCCTATAAATATTGAGAAATTCAATCACCAAATACTGAATAGGTGAAAAATAGGTGTGTGTTTAGAAGGTGGGTTCACCAATTTAAAATGTAGACCTATTTCTCACTATCTCATTAGGAAATGAGATCTACACAAAGAATTGACTTAAATCCCTTAGGTGAGTCAACTCAATGAGGGAATCTATTGATTTCCTTATGCTTGAGTATAGGGAGCCTGAACAACACTTTTGGGAGAAGAACTAAAAATAGAAAATCAACTCAATTATGCCCATTCAAAATTGAAAAAACAATTTAAAGGTCAATACTAGCAAAAATAACAAAATTTCTACAGATCTGAGAAGGGAAGAATATTGTGTAAAAATCACCAAAAGGTAGTTTTGGGAGGCTGTCTAGGACTCATTCGCCCATGGATGAATGTGTCTCTACTTAGGGTTATAAACCAAATTTTGGAAGCCTTTGAGGTCAATATATAAATTCTATTTGATCCAAGTTTTAGTGTCAGAAAGTCAGAAATCAAATCTGTAGGTGAGTTTCCATGAATTGACAATTTTGACAACTTTTGCAACTTTGACAACTTTTCCAATCTTGCACTCCAAAATATCTTCAATCATTCTTCAATCTAAAATAAAACCCTTGAATAAACATTTGGAAGTTTGTAATATTAATCTTGATGCTTGAATTGATGATTTGAATGCTTTCTTGATCTTTGAAACCTACATCAGAATGTTAGCTCCAAAAACATGCATGATGCTTAAGAATTTGACATGATTCTTGAGATATTGATTGTTGCAATAAATCACCGATAAATTTTCTCTTGTATTCCCTTGACAATAACAATAGTTGATATGTAAAATGATCCTACTAATGAGTCACTTAAACAATTTGTTAGATTCACTTATGGATCACATATTTTATTATTATTGACCTTTGACAAATTGGATGTAAGAAGGAGCATATAAGTGCGCATTCAAAGGATAGACAGAAGAATGAAAGAAACAAGATTTGATAACAAAGTTCACCCAATGTCCAGGCTATGTCTCTGGGCTCACTCAAGTGCAATGCCATTTTCCATTATTATTATGTAAATTTCTTGATTACATCACTATGGTCTTCAAGCTGCAATACAAACTTCAAGCTCTTCCTGCTTTGACATCACATTGACAAAATCTTCCCAACAACATGTTCATTCCTAGCTTCTTCATCACTTTTACAATGCTTCCAAAGCAATAATAATGCAACTCACTCTCTCAAAACACAAGAACAAAAGAATAAGGCATCAAGCCTCTATTACAAAGCCAGTGAGAAATTTTCCTAATTCTCCTTCCAAGAGAATTGTCTCCAAGCCTTTTCTAAGCATTGTTTTTACAAAGAAATGACACCCCTCTTATATTCATGCTCATATGCTAATAAGGGGTTGCAATAATAATATTTGTAAATATTTGCTATATCTCCATTTTGAGATTACAAAAATCTTGAAAATATAGCTTATTTACCCCCTTATTTTTATGAGAACCCCTTATTTGTTTTTTTAGAAATCTCATAAAAATCATAATTTGGGCTTAGGAATAATTTTTTAATATTTTCCTAAATTATGCCCTCTAATTTTAAAAACCAATGAAAATCCTTTTAAAAAGGATTGAGCTTTATATTTTTCCTAAGGCCCCCCTTAATTTTCTCCTTATTCTATGGTTTACATGTAAAATAAAATAATTCTTATGTTTATTTAAGTTTTATATATACGAAGGAGCTCCCCTTATATCTAAGACAAGGCAGGTGGTGCAAGAGGATTTTAAGCCACAGGTCAAGGGATCAAATCCCACCAAATCCTCTTTGTTTAAATATTAGACCAAACACTTTTTCTTTAATAAATATGGTTTAATCCTTATTTGACCACTTAGTTGGTACATGTTAGTGCCAACTGACTGCTCTTGCCATGTCATCCACCACATGTCCTAGCAAGTGTCAAGCTTTAGTGATGCAACGTCAGCACTTTATCCAAGTTTGAATGGTCATAACTTCCACATACGGACTTGGATTTGGTCCGTTCAAAATGTGTCAGAAAGATCTCATCGAGCTTTACATGATGGAACTAGTAGAGAAATGTTACATGATCATTCATTTTTCTAGTTGACTAGCTTTGACCTCATATTGACCAATCTTTAATTGGGCATAACTCTTGCGTACGATCTCCTTTTGACGCGATTCAAGTTGTGTTAGGATCATATCAGCGAGATCTATGTGATGAAGCTAGTTCCATCATATTCTAAGACTATAATTTTTTTAGGGTTTTGGAGATCCACTTGGATCAATCCTCCCCACTGAAAGAAAAATTGGACTCCAAAAGTTTATTACAATATTCGAATCATCTTACTGACTACTTAGAATCCCAAAAAAATGATTTAAGCACAATGTTGCAAGTGATGTTATAACAGCTCATCACTTTTACAATCTTGAGCAACATGTGAATTTCCCATAAGACTATCGGAGAGGTGCAAGTTTTGATGATCAACAATTCATTTTTTTGGCACACCTAGTGGGACAATTTTTTTCCAAATGACTGATTAGAAGTCAAAAATATTTCTTGAATCTGAAGGCTAAGGAAGGAAATTGGAAGTTTCATGCCCAGAGTCCAAACAAGAGCATGCTCGAGAGTTCACTTCGAGTACTCTTAGTTACTTGCCTCAATCCCTAGAAGGAGAAGACTTACAGGTTCGATATCACCTATAAGGAGTAATAGAGCGAGAAGTCAAAGCCCAATATCTAGAGCTTTGACTACTCCACTCGGAGGCTTAAACTTTCGAATAAGATTACATGTATATTCAAGATATAGTAGAGGTATGTAGGGTACATAACATATTGGAGGAGAACATCACATTGAGGTTGCTAGCTACCTCTTTTAAGGGGAAGGCTCAAGATTGGTATCGATCTTTGGCCTCGAGTTTTATCATCTCACAGGACTATCTCGAGACAACTTGCACCGTTTTAGCGCTTCTCGAGAAAAGGCTCCTTATTCTTTGCAACAACTAATTACCATAAAGAGGGCTCCACATGAAGCCATGAGCGTCTTCAACACTAGGTTCCACAAGACCTAGCAAATTATCATCGTGACTGGTCGACCCCAAACCGCCATGGCATTCATGTTCTATCTAAAGGCCTTTAACTCAGATATCACAATCATGATAACCTCCATGGAGATACCTAACATACAAGGTGGCGATGCATGAAGAATAATATGATCGATGCTGGAAAGCAGCGGCCATTGATTCAATGTTTGTGAAATCTCGGTGGCCATCGGGGATAAGCCACTCTAAGCACTTCTGCAACGCAATTAAAGTTGGTCACCCCGCTGTCTACGTATGTGCATCCTACTACTCAAGCAAGCACATCAAGTATTTCTTTAATGGTGGCAGATATTGTCGATATGAAGGATCTCATGCAGAATTTTGCTAACAAATTGGTCATTATCAAAATGGTAAACAAAACTAGCAGCCTACGGCTGAGCATTCAAGCAAGCGATTGACAAGCACCCAAGAACTGGAGTTTGTGGAGCCGTTGTGGGAGAGGAGCACTAATTAGGATTCACTTTTTGTGGAGTTTTGGAAGAAGGCATGTCATCCCTAACATCAGGAGCAACAACATAGTGGTTGGAATTAGCCCCAGCCCACCAAGAGGGCTGGGAGGAGATGCCAAAACCCCGTCCAACAACATGTTTTTGATTGCACATGGAGGTTCCACGAGCAGTAGAGAAGCATTTTCTACATCTAAAATCAATCTTTTTGTAATCTACAGGTTGTCTCCACCGTTTGTTCTTGACCAACAGAGAGATTTCAACCAGAAAGCCTTTGGATAAATCAAATTCCACACACAACCGACACAAGTGGAGTTTTCATAGTTGATAGTTTCTTTTGAAATGTAGTGATACTTGCCCAATCCATTGGCAATAGCCTTCAGACATTCGATTTCCCAGAATTGCAGAGGGAGGTAGGGCAATCTTACCCAAAGAAATGCAGAAGTAAATGTAGCAGTTCGTGAATTGAAGGAAGGAAACCATGGCTTAATGCATAAAAAATCTCCTTGATAAAACCAGGGACCAATGTTGAGAATTAATTCTTTATCATCCAAAGATTCAAACTCCAATATGAAAAATCCCCTTGCGCAAGGATAGATGTTGATTTCATCCTCCATGAATTATTTCCAACTTTTACTAATCCAGGCATGGAGGTCGCATAATTTTGGCCAAATTTTTGTGAATCTGCATATTAGGGCAAGTTCCTTCAGATAATTCTCTCTATTGTAGGCAGTGTTGTCTAGACGAATTTCTGGAATCGAGTCTGAATGGCGAATGGAGAATGGGGGATTATGAAGAGTGCAAGGGCGAGGAGGAGAACCGTTGTGGGGAGAGCCCCAAGCCATCAAATTAGAATCAAGAGGCAATCTTCCCCTCGTCTCAACAAGGGCGTCTGCACCAAGAGAAAATTTGAAACTGAGCCGAAATCCCGCGTGCAATGCCACATATTTGTGTGAAGATTGGGCCTCACAACCCTGCGCCACCCCATGCCAAGGCGACTGAGCCCTAACAGCCTTTGAATCCGCCTCCATGGTAAACGCCGACCGGAAAGGGTTTTCCCTGTGCTCAAATACCTTCGCACCGGAGGAATCATCGCGAGAAATGCTACAAAGATAGCGGGCGAGCAACATAATAGTATCTAATTTAGTTAAAAATTATATTAATAATATATTATATAAATATTATATATAATAAATAATTAATAAATTAATAATTTCCTATTTTTAAATAATATACAAGTACCAACCATTGTTTGTACTACCATAATGTCCATTGTAATAGGGACATAAGAAATGGAGACATAATCATTAACATAATCTTTATATTTTTAAAGATATAATATAATATTCATATATTATATATTATATTATATCTTGAGTGAAACTTATATTCTTCATCATAAATTAATAAATAATTATAAAAATATAATGTAATATTTAATTGATATTTTAATACTAATTAATTTATAGTATCAAAGATATAATATTAAATAAATAATAATTTATATATTATTGGGATATAATCATTAACATAATCTTTATATTTTGGTAGAAAATAATATAATATATATCTTTAAAAAAATTGCATCTTCACATTTGAAACCGAACATGTGTAACCTTTAAAATTTGTAATTTTTAATTTTCATTAATGTCTCGTTACTATTACATGTCCTTAAGTATATCAAATAACCTTCAATATTTTATTATTTGAAAAGCACTAGTACATAATACATTTAAACAACAATATTTTATTATTTGAAAAATATGTCTTTCTCAAATGATTCAAACCTCAATTAATCAAATTGACAATAATTAATTTTAAAAATATTTTTTACTAAAAAAATTACATCTTAAAATATAAATATTTGTCTCATACTGAAAAATTCTCACAATTCATTCATTAACAAATTCCCACCACTTGAAAAAGAAAATGAATGTGAAACAAAGATAGATGAACAAATAATCTAAAAGAAAAGAGGAAAAAGAAGGCCAACAAAATTCAAAAAACGTTAGCTTACGTGATAGGTATAATATATTATTATAATATTATATAATAATATAATAATATATGACTAGTTAATATTTATTATATATTATATCCCACAATCTCATTCTTTCACACTCTTGTGAGTCGCATAAAAAATATCAAGTTGAAAAAAATAAGAACAAGTGATTATGAAGCTTTCTTGGATTGAAGAGTGGGTGGCATGAGTGATAATGCTCAGAAAGCGCTGTCTCTGCTAACCAGTCTGGAACTTTCTTTACGCCCAATCTGCTCAACTGTATTCCCCTCAATCAAAGTCAAATAATTGTTGAAAATTGAGGTGTTTATTTAGCTTAATAATTTGAAAAATTTTATGATTGATGATCCAAATATGTATTCTTTGTTACATATTCTTTGTGGGTGATTATCTATTTAATTCATTTTATCATTTGTAGAATGAAGACATAAGGTTGTAGAAGAATTAGACAGGATATTAGAAGATACACAACATATACCATGGAGAAACCCTTTTGGGAAAAAACTCCACCAAGAATCAATGTATTATTTAATCTCTGAAGTAGATTACAATAATTCCAATCCTTTCTTGAGAATGCTTCTTTTTCCTTCACCAAATCTTCTTTACAACCTGCAATAAAACTAATACAAACTCTCTTCAACTTGCTTGAGATAAATAGGCAATAATCAGCCTTGTAAACTCCAAAGAGTTACAATTACAAAGCTCAAATCTTATCACCAAAAACCTACGCCTATCTCTTGCAAGCAGAGTTCTACTGTGAAGAACAATGTCAAATTAACTCCTTCATCCATTTGGGCATCCCAAACTGAAGTCATAACTCAACCTTTATTCCAAAGATATCTTCAAAGCTTATCCTCAAAGTTGGCACCCAAGAATGGGCTCACTTAACTCATCCTTCTGAAATATCTTAGCATGCAAAAGAGTTAACTCCAATAAGCCAACTTGTGCACCCAAGGTGGGTCCAAGTCATTCTATGTTAACTGAAACATATCTCTCCACCATTCATGCAAGAATGGTCATCCCCCGTTAACTGAAGGTAGTCACCTATTATCTGTCATGCAACTCAAGTCATTAGTCATGCATTCCAAGTTAACTGAAGTCAACTAGCATTAAACTAAAACTAACTAAAGATAACTGAACCATAACTGAACTGAATTGAATTGAACTAAACTGATTTTGAACTGAACTAAACTGAATTGAAACATTAATCCCTAACTCCTAGGATCTTTACGTGCATTCATAAGTGTTATCTTTTACTCCAAACAGTTAACTTAACTCAAGGTGAGTTCCACCTTCCATGTGGGTGCCCCATGTGCTCCTATTATTTAGGAACTCACCTTGGATGCCCTCACATCCTCCTATCATTTAGAATTAATTAAAAATATCAATTAACATGATTATTTCATTCAATATTAATCTCTTTCTAATCCTAGTGTTTTAGAACACTTTCCAAGGACTTAGGAGATACATGAAATAAATAATGTTTAGGATTGTAATCAAATGGCATCCTATTCCCAACAATAACAGTGTATCTGAACCAATTTTCTTCTTCTAGAGGCACTTTTCATTACTGTTGGTTTAACCAAATCTCGGAAGGAGGGTGATTTAGTGTTAAAACCCTAACTATTGCAACACAATAGAGCATCACTCCATTTCTCACCTTCTAGTCTTATTAAGGAAAACCCATTAGTGTTTTTACAATGTTCATGAAAAAGAAGGCACGAGAAAAACCATATTTATTCCTAGAAGATCTCTAGTGCCCCTCTTTCTCCAATGCGATGGGAAGCAGGACAAACTCAAGCTCAACACTAATTTTAGCCCTCCCCAATCTGAATGCAATCATGGTTGAAGAGATTACTGCACAATATTCTGAAAGTAACCTGACAACTGCACTCAAATTGCTCCAACCTCCAACTCTGCTATCTTGATGATAACTTTATAGAAGGCTTTTCAACCAGAGGTGAATGAGCAGCATAACTCTCATTTTGAAAATGGGATTCCTAGCATTTTCTCACAATCTCAAGAAGCATCCACTGGAGGTAAGATCCTTGAGTGATATCTTCCTGATGAGGTTTTAGATGTAATTAATGACTATAAGCAAAGAACAATCATCTTGTTTTTCCTTCTTGGAGTTCCTTCTGAACAATAATTTTATAAATGGGAAAAAAACTCATTGGGAAAATAGGGGTTAGATGATATAATCTTTTAGAGGGCTAGGCAAGGGTTACATTTCATGGACATTTGTCTTAGTTGAACATGCTCAGGTTGCCCTGCATTATGGTTCTTGGATAATATGTGGAAATTTTTTTTATCTCTAGGCATGGGATTTTGATTTCCATGCTGAAGGAGCCTCCAAGTCATGATACCCAATGTGGGTAGAATTCCCCTTTCTAAATTTGGCTTTTCTTTTGTTCCTCAGAGTCATAGCAACCCAATTAGGCAGGGTTTTATGGTGCAAAAATAGTGCTAACAAATATTCAAGTCTTCGTGTTCATCAAAGGGTTTGCATTGAGGTTGATTTAAACCAAACTTTACCTGATTCCTTGCAAGTAATTGGTCCAGGATTTTGTTTTTCTCAACCCATTTCTTACCTCAACAAGCCCAATGCTTGCTTTTATTGCCACAAAGAAGGGCATTTAATCAAAGATTTCCCTATTCGTAAACCCAAACCCAACCCCTCTCCTTCTTCAATATCCCCATCATCAGTCTCTTCTCCTCATGTTTCTCAAGAGCATCACCCTCATGGCTACACTCCCCCTTCTTCACCCTCCATTCCACCATCATTAACCCCTTCTCCCACTCTTTCAAGTCCCTCCACCATTGCTTCAGATCATCTTCCCTCTCCTGGGGAAAATAGTTTACCTAATTCTCCCCTTTCTTCGGTGCCAAGTTCTCTTTCAGATAAACCTCCATCTTACAAGGATGCCATCCTTGAGGATGGTTGGAGGATGATTAGAAAAAGAAAGGAAATCTCAAATCAACAACTGATCAAGACCAAAGCCATGGGATTCAACTTGTTGCTTGTAGAGTTAGATCCCCCTCTCCAAGCTCTCTCAGACAAAGGTCTAGATCCCCTAGCGAGGACCTCTCTAGAAAAAGTCCTAGATCCCCTTACAAGGACCTTTCTAGACAAAGGTCTAGTGCCCCTAGTGAGGATCTCTCTAGGGCATTAGTTCCACTTCAGCAACAAGATTGTTTATGGGAGAATAAGTTCAAAGTGTTGGATTCAGAGGATATGGAATCCCTCCCTCAAATGCAATGAAGTTTTGTGTCATGTCATGAAATGTTAGGGGTTTATCTATCCCCTCAAGAAAAGTTCATGTCAACAAAGCCTTGCAAATTCACAAGCCCGATGTAATTTTCTTGCAAGAAGTAAAAATTGCAGATACCTGAATCCAACTTGCTCTTCAATCCTTATGGAGGGATGGTTGGTTTAAATTCACTCTTCATAGTGATGGAAGTGGAGGTGTAGTGTTAGGAATTGCACCTTGGTTAGCCAAATTTATTATCTCTTCAGGAGTCCATCCCAATAATAATTGTGTGTGGTGCTTATTATTGCTCCAAGGAAGATCCATTGGTTTTTGCTCCATATATGCTCCCAATGATTCCGCCTCTTGAATAAAAATTTGGGAATGGATGGTTAATAACCTTCCTATGGCTGAATGGGTTTAGGGAGGTGATTTCAACATGGTGGAAAATCACTATGATAGAAGCTGGTTCAACCCTCATAAACTTTCCCATAAAGAGTTTGATGCTTGGATCCTAACAAGGAATATTATGGGAGTTTCAAATCCCATTGTGGACAAAAGAGATACCCATCTCAACCATTGGTTCACTTGGTCCAACTCAAGAGAAGGTGATTTAAGGAAACTTAGTTGGATTGATAGATTTTACCTTGCTAATTCCTTGTCTATTGTCCCTTCTTCGCATAACACTCTTATTAAAGTTGATGCTTCTGCCTCCCTTTTCAACCTCCTCCCAATTTTGTTGACATGCCAACTTTATTCTTGTCCTTCCTAGCCCACTAGCCTATCCTTCAAGCTTAAAACCTCCCATCTTAACCATCCCAAATGTCTTGCTTCTCTTATTTCCATTTGGAACGAAGCACCTAGACCTCAACATAATTGTGGTTGGTTAAAATGGTGGAATGAAGCTATTATTTGTTGCATCACCTTCCTAAGAGCTTATGGGAAAATAATGGATAGTCAAAGATCTAGAATGGAAAAAAAATTAAGATATAAATTGGAAAAAAAGAAGAATTCTTTTAAATTCAACACCAACTAACATTTCCATTCAACATGTTGCTGCTACTGAAACAAAACTTAGAAGATTTGAATTTTATCGAGGACATGGAGCTCAATTAAGGGCTAGGCTACATTGGATGAAAGAAGGAGATAAGGGAACAAAATTATTTTTTAGTTATCTCAAGACATTCCAAAGAAAGAATAATATCTATCCATGACCAAGAGGGACATAAGCTTGACAATCCTGATGATATTAAATCCTACTTTTTTTAGCATTATAAACAATTATTTATTGATCCTGCTGGAGGAGATCAACTACAAGAAATAGTTGAAGATATGGTTGGAACTTACATACCTAACAAGATTGAATTTTCCCAACAAACTTACTTAGACGCTTGCTCACCATTGAAGAGTTGAATGCTACCTTGAATGATATGGAGGACTCTAAAAGTCCTAGGATTGATGGTCTTCTAGCAAAATTTTATAAAATATTATGGAAATTTATTAGGGAGGACTTCTATGAGGTCTATAAAGAAGCATTTTCTAAAGAAGCATTTTCTAAGGGATCCTTAGGCTCTTCTGTTAATCAAGGCTTGATAAAATTAATTCCCAAAGGAAAAAATGAGAGTAACATAGTAGGTTGGAGACCAATCACCATCCTTAATACCTCTTATAAGATTATTGCCAAAGCTATTGCCAAAAGAATTAAGCAAACGGTGCAAGAAATTGTTAGACTTGAGAAAATTGGGTTTTTAGGAGGGAGATTCATTCTTGAAAACTTGGTGCTTGCTTGGGAAACTGTTGAATGGGCTCAACAAATAGGACAAGACTGCCTCCACATCAAATTTGATTTTGACAAAGCTTATGATAGGATTAGGTGGCAGTTTATATTAAAAATGCTCAAATGGTTAGGCTTTGGACCTATGCTCATTTCACATGTGAAGCTCCTTTTTTTATGCTAATGCTTGCTTTGCTATCAATGGTTCAATCACTCAATCCTTTCCTCTTCAACAATCGATAAGACAAGGTTGACCTTTAGCTCCTTTCCTCTATGTGCTCACAACTGATGAACTTGGTTACCTTTTAATTCATGCTAAACAACAAAACCTCATTCATGGTATCTCTCTACTTGGTAATGAAGTTTCTCTCAACTCTCATTTTGTTGATGATAGCTTACTTTTCATCCAAAACTCTCAAGAAGAGCTTAATAACACCATGGATGTCATAGACCTTTTTTTTTCAGCAAGTGGCTCACAACTTTCTTGTCATAAAACTAAATTTTGGATGACTTCAAATAATCAACCACCTCCATGGATTCCCCCATAGTGGAATTTCAACAAGCATGGAGTAATTTCAAGATACCTGGGTATTACCTTTGGCATAGGAGTTTCTCTCTCTGAAATGTGGAAATGGTTCATCAATAAATTAAAAAGAAAGCTCAGACTTTGGTCAATTTTTATTTTATCTATGGCTGAACACATTCAAATTGATAACAGAGTCCTCATAGCCAGTCATGTCTACATTTCATCATGTTTGCTTCCTTCCAAAATAAGTCATAATTAGCTAACTCAGCTAACTAGAAATTTTTTATGGGGAAAATGGAATAACTGAAAAGGTTTTCCAACTGCTTCATGGTTATATTGCATCCAACCAAAAAAAAAAGGGTGTTTAGGAGTAATTGATCCACTTACACAAGGGATTTTCCTTATTGCTAAATGGATCACAAGATCTCTTAATGGAGCAACGGGATGGATATTTCTTATTAGGAACAAAATTGCTACAGCCAAAGCAGATAATGCTTGGAAAGAGGTTGGGTGGAAAGATAAAATCCTTATGGCTAAGTACTTTAAGCATCATGCCTCAGTCAATTTTTAAGCATATGGAAAGCATGGAAACATGTATCTCCTCTTCTTGAATGGAAAGGACAAGATCTTAGCCATGGCATGATTTTTGCTACTTCCTTTATTTGGTGGAATAGACTAACATACCTTCAAGGCAAACCCTTAGCAACTACCCCTCACCTGCGTAGCAAGCTCTTATTCAAAAAAGGCATCAAGGAATTCAAGGACACTTGGGACTTCACAACTTTATCTTTAAAAAGTGACTTACAACTTAAGCAGGATTTCAAGCTATCCAATGCTCTCATCAATGGCATTCACAAGGTGCAATATGTTGTTCCTTTAGAGCTACAACTAAAGCTATGCACTCCTATTTCTTGCAATTTTCTTAAAGATTAGAGGTGGTTTCTAGGCTACAATACTAAAAATTTCCCTCTCAATATTATCTACCTTAATATCCTTCCTCCAATTCAAATGCTTCCTAGATTAAATCTAAAATGGAATCTAAATTGGTCCAAGTCCAAGTGGTTTAAATTGAGTACTACTGTTTGGAAATCAAAAGCTGAGGCCAAAGCACAATTTTTAGCATGGAAGATTATTCATTACAAAGTTACTGTGTGAGAAACTTGCATTTTGGTCATGCAAGCATTCTCAATCAATTTGGAAAGCTATTATGTGTCTTATTCCTAACATATTTAGCAAAAAAATAAAATGGAAATAAACTCTTTTAGGGCTGTGCATTACTCTCAGAATGTAGTTTCATAATCTTTTAGTCAATATATTCTTCAATATATTTGGTTGCTTAGATGTAAAGCTATTTTCTCTAATGATTTTCTCCCTATTGAAGTGATCATGCACGGTCTATTCTCTTACATTATTTTGCAACAATCAACTCTTGTTAAAGCAATGAAGGAGAAACATAACAACACTTTCGAGATTCAATCCCAACTATCTAAAGTTCAGTCTCAATTGGTAGTGATTGAGAAAAAATCTAATGGAGCTCTACTTTCAATGTTTAATATTGTTACAGATGATCATGTACTCCTCACTCGTGGAGAAAAATGAGTCTCATGTCAATTGTTGTTTCCCTTAGTAGCCTTTCTTTATGTTGTTTTAGTTGGTATGTGCTCTAGTTTTTTTTGTTTGACTGCCTCTAGCAGTCATTCGGGTTGGGATGTGCTTCTTTTATGCACATTTGTACTTTTGTAAATTCTTTTTCTATTATTAATATAATGCATTTTCTCAAATAAATAAATATTGTGAGGATATAATCATTAATATAATCTTTATATTTTTATAGGATATAATATAGTAAATCCTTCAAAGATTTGCATCTTCATATTTGAAACCAAATACATGTAACCTTGAAAAATTCTAATTTTTAAATTTCATTAATGCCTTATTATTACATTTCCTTAAATATATTATTAAATGGATCAAATAACCTTCAATATTTTATAATTTGAAAATCACTAGTACATGATACAGTTAAACCACAATATTTTATTATTTCAAAAATATTTTTCTTTCTCAAATGACGCAAAGACTTCAAAAATGATTTAAACCTCTTCAATCAATCAAATTGACAATAATTAATTTTAAAAATTTATATTTTTTAAGTTGGTGAAAATTTTGAAACAAAGATACCTAGATGAACGAAGAATCCAAAAGAAAAGAGGAAAAGGCGGGCCCACGAAAGTCAAACAACATTTGTGTGCTGTTTAAGCTGAGCGTACCAGCGTGGCTTAATGAGCACACTCTAAGTGTTGACTACTTAGGTGGCTCGTATGGGGTTTGTTCAATTTGTTTCTTTCGCCAACGCCCATTTATGTTCATTTAAATGGTCATCGTTACAATCAACAGTTAGTGGTTCCTCTAAACAGTCACCGTTATGGTCAACAATAGCAGTTACCGCTCATAAGCGAAATAAACTTAAATTCAAACTCCATGTTCCCACGCTGTGAAAGTTTGATCACATAATATAGCCTCTCATGGAACATGGTTATTGCAACGTACAAAAGACGTGGTTCTCAAAAAGTAGTCGCACTGTTTCACCATATACAACAAGCAGATCTCTAACCCGATCATTTACATTTTCTAGTGTACTCCCAGCCTGCACCAAAATAGGAGCTTTGGAAGAGGGTATAGGTATCCATAAAGGCATAAAGGATTGGGAAATTTTATCAGATGTTGTTGGAAATGCTTTGGTAGAGATGTATGCATAGACATTAGTGAGGGATTTAAGAATGAGGAGGATCAAGAAGCCGAACAATGTGCTCCCTTTGTGAGATGGCCTAAAGGAAGGTGTAAATCCAGATGGAGAGAGGATGTAGCATGCAGGTGGAAAGCGCTCAAATTATTTGTGGAATTAATGGAGGATGAGGGGATAATAGAGCAAGCAAAAGTTGAAGCAGTGTAGCTAGAGTGGAAGGAGTTGCGACCTAGAAAGAAGAAAAATCTTACTGAGGTCAAAGAAGAAGCAATGGCGGGTAGCTTGTCTAGGGCATACCAGTAAAATAAGTCTCTATCACGAATTTTTATTTTTTTGGTTTCCTATTGCAAGAAATTTTGGGTTTAAATTATGGGAAATACAAGAAAGGTGATGGTAGTTGATAGGGTAGTTAGTATTTCTTTGAAAAATTATGTATGAATTTTGAGTGTAGTTTTGATTTTGAAATCGATGTATGGGTTTGATAGTGGATGTTAATGTCAGTTATCTATAATTTTTTGAGAAGCTAGATTTATAGTAGATGATGTTTTAGATGGTAGAAGGTCTAACAAGAAAGAAAGAAGCTGATGTAATTTGACTTATCTTTTTTAATATATCAATAAAGCAATATATTATTACCGATCAAAAAAAAAATCAAGATATTTCATTTTCAAGGAGTTTTTCTTAACATATTTAGACTACATTTGTATTATTTTTTAAATTAAATTAAATTAAATAATATTATAATATTATCTAACCATCAAATAATAGAAATTTAATAAAATTTCTATAATACTTTTTTATTCAAGGGGTAAACGCTTTTGAGCGGAGCTATGAACCGGATACAACCATTCAATAATACCACCCCAACGGGGTTTGAACCTTGGTGGCAAGAACAACAATGCCACCTATAAACCATCACACCATGCCAATATCGGCAATAATACTTATTATTATATACATGTAATGATTTTCACTCTCCCCCTTTGTCTCTCTCATTCCATCACTCCCTCATTGTCTCCCTCTTTCTATCTCTATTCTCCCTCTTTTTATCTCTATTTTTCCCTTTCCCTCTTTTTGTCATATTCCATCACTCCCTCTCTATATGTTTATCTATCTTTCTCACACTGCTTCTATATTTCCCAAGTTATATCTATCTATATTCCTATCTCTCCCTCTCTTTCCTTATCACTCCAAACCCTAAACAAAATACCAAATTTTAGCAATTGGATATTACAAGTAATCAATGAATCTAACAAATTTGACTTTTGAACAAATGAAGAACAATAAACAATACTAAAAATAAGGATCATACAAAGTTGATAACATATCTATCTTATACAAATTAAAAAATATTAAATAACATATATAAATAACATCGAGATATATCATATGGAGAGCTCTTTGGGTGGTGGCAATGGCAGTGGAGGATTTTCAAATTTTGAGAAGGTGGGATTTCCTGATGTTGATGCAAGTGTTAATGGAAAATATTTTACTAATGGGAGGGTGATGTTAGGTGGGTCCTTTATGGCAGGTAATGGTTGTGGGTCCCCTTTAGTTGCTAATGTTTGTTCTAATGTTGTGGAAGAGCACATTGTTGTTTGACAGAATGCTTCGAAGAAATTTGTTCTCATGAAATTCCCTGATTGCAGGATATTCACAAAGTGGGTTTGTTTAAAAGGCTTTCAAAACTTTCAAGAAAATGTAATTGTTAGTTGTCAAGCCAGACTTGGCAATCTTTGCCAGTGTCTTCTAGCCCGTGTCAAATAGGATCTTTGGACCAGGAATGGCCAGCCATTGAAGCATAAAGGATAGAATTTTTTTGTCAAATGTACTTGCAATTGCTCTCATAAATGTATATGCAATGCGTGGAAGCATAGACAAGGCACGTGAACTGTTTGACAAAATTCCTCAAAAAAATGTGGTTTCATGGAATGCCATGATTGTAGGATATACATAAAATGGATCTATTGATGAGACTTTAGAAAAGCCCTTGTTTGATCCCATTGTAGCCTTCCAAATTTACCCCCTGCTCAAGAATCCCCAAAAAAATATGTAAGTAATGTTAATATTACCCCTGCAACTTCAAATCAACCAGTGAATATCCTCTTTGGCTTGGTCTTGTAGATTTAACATCACCATTGTAGTTATATTATGTATTTATGGCACTATGCAGGTTTTCTATGGTTGGAATTCTTGTGACAGTCTAAGAACAACGAGGATTCGAGAGTGGCATATTCTAAGAAACTTAATCATATTCAAGCCTTTGGAATGCAAATGCTTGGGTAACGAGAGTTGGTGTAGTGAAGATTGACTAGAGCAAGTCTCCTTTCGTTGCTTCTTTGGGAAATTTGAAAAGGGAGACATGCTCTACCTCCTTTGTTTTCTCTGTGAATTCATTGTAAAGTGTAGAGCCATTGTAGTCCAGTGAGCAACAAAAACTTCAATGTGTGCACAAGAATTACATGATCTACGATTACTGTTCAGATAGTAAAATCTTTCCATAGGGTTTTCCTCCTGAATGCACTTGCCAGGGTTTCAACTAAGTTCAAAGGATTAACATACATGATTTAAAAGCCCAATTGGCTATTTTGAACCCTCATTATTTTGTAAGGATTGCAATCCTAATCAATTGAATAAATACGTAACTATCTTTTTCTTTTGAAAGATCTTCAAGATTCATTTGTCAATATTGAACGGAAACACTCAGAGATTTTGTAATTTATTGGATTGGTCATTCTTTTGACACAAAAATGAATGAGGTAGTTAAATCTGCAAGTAGCTTGCATTAAGTGACTGATTATTGTGGGTCTTTCTAGCCAAAGTGACAAAAGATCGAAAGAGAGCAGTGGAAATAATACATATCTAAAATGCAATAAAGCGCATACACACTATCCCATAAGATGATGTGAAGATTTATTTTGATTTGAACAATTGTTATAAAAATGAATTAGTTTGCTACCTTGACACAAATTCTACTTGGAAATCAATTTAGGATCTTAAGCCTTGGACCTATAAAATTAATATTTTTCAATTGTTCATTACTTAAGTCTTTATTTAGAAGAGCTTCCTTATAAAGTTACAACAAATCTCAGTAATAAATATCTAGTAGCTTTGAAGAATTCACAAGGGAAGCTATAAATTTTATGGACCTTCTTATTGGTCATTTGAGTAAGCATAAAATAATAAACTCATCAAGCTTGAGTAGAAAAATTGAGATTAGAGGAAACACCCAAGCATTGTTCTAAATCTTGAGAGTACTTTGCACAATTCTCTTGGGTTTGAAAAAAATAGTTTATAATGGTCTTGGAAGGCCATAAAAATCTTAGAGAGGGGCATGAGTTGTTAATGATAAAATTGAATAGCTTTAAGTTGTTCTCTCACCTACTTGAGGTAAAGGGATTTGAAGAATTCTTTAGTGGTTTTGTCACCAACTTCAACCTAGTGAAGGTGGGATCTAATCCAGGTACTCTCAGTGTGGTGGTATTCACTAAATTAAGCTTATACTTGAACCCAACAACCAAGGTCTAAATTTGGAGGTCAAAGAGGTTATTTTTAGTTGAAAGGAAACCCTCACAAACTCTTAGTAATATTGCAATCAACTAATTTTTGGTTATTTGTCACTTGTTTACCATAATATTGTAGAACGGTGGCAATGTAAGTAAACATGTCTATTTGATCTACCTAGAAATGAGTGATAGATGTGGTTAAGGTTCTAGACCCATACAATGAGTTGGATAGAACTCTCTTGTAAGAAAGAAGTGTTATATTCCCATAGAATTATATGTTGGGAATTGTGTGAGGCTCATCGCAACCTAAAATGTGATGGGATAGTGGTTAGAAAGGATGATCTCTAATTTCACTTTCACTAGCCATCCATCATATGTAAAGAGTTGAACATGCACTTCCCATGAGTCATGATGGGATAGTGGTTAGAAAAGATGATCCCTAGGTTCACTTTCACTAACCATCCATCATATACAAAGAGTTGAACATGTACTTCCCATGAGTCATGATGTGATCTAGCCACATAAAGATGCTATCAAGGCAAGAGTCAAGGTTATACCACATAAATAAAGGATCCACCTTGGCATGCCATCACCAAAAAATTGTGTTTGAAAACATTCAATGGTTATGAAAATAAAGCCAAGCTTCTTACTCACTAATGAACCATTTCTTCAATAGATCTCCTACTTTATCCTAAATTGAATCCATAAAATTAAAGTCATCATAGTTGATGCAACTAGGAAGGGGTGCTAGGTTGTGAGATAGTCATCTCCATAATATCATATTTTTGGCTCATTATTTTGTGCATCAACATCAACAATGCTAGCCAAGTGACCACCAATGTCAAGCATAATCCACACAACATGATGGTTTAGCTTTATCCCAAAGAAATAATGAAACATAAATGTGGGGAAAGTAAAATGCGAGAGTTATTGTGACCATCCTTATGCAAGGTGGTGAATTCCAAATTATGAAGCCATATTATCCTTTAAGGCTATTTTAAGTTTAAAACAAGAAGCTTCACTTCTTGAAGAAAAATTATATCAAAAGAGTCAATTAAATCTTACATTTGAACTCATTAGAAAAATTGTGAGAGCTGTTTGTATCAAATTATAACACCACATGAACTTATGCCCATGTGGCTATATCTAAATGGATTTTCCTTTTAACACATAATTCTCTAATGAAAATCCTAATCTAAAACTTAATAACACACACACACACACACACACACACACGTGTGTATATGTTACTAACACCCTCATGCAAGCATTACAACCATCTCTATAATGTATTCATGTTGTTTCATGCTTTTGAGCTCTCTTACTACTATTTTACCTTTTAGAAAATTTACATTTCTCTCATTAGATTCTAACTATATAATGCTATTTTGATCTTAGATTATTTGTATCTATATTTTTATAGTTTCCATTTCTTTCACTAGATTTTGGGTTATCATCTATTTTGTAGATTCTAATAAACCATTTGGACTTGTGATTTTTAGGTTACAATGGATAGTTGAAGGAAAATTATCATGTTAGAATAAAAAATCAGTGTGAGAAAATAGCAATGTCTAGTTATAGATCCAAGTTAAAGGGTTGTCCTAAGCTACAACAAGAATGCAAAGAACATCACAAGCTTATTGATTAAGTTTTAAAATTCATTCAACATATGATTGATGGTGTGTAATGTCAAGATCTATGTATTTTTCTAAATTTTATTAATCAAACATGTTTGTTGAAGATATATGATTATTAAAGTACCATCAACCATCAAGGAGACTACCCCAAAAATCTATACATCATAATTGATAAGTCTTGGTGACTATAGTTTATTTTCATACAAATATTGTTGCATCTCTCTATTTTTATAGACTTAGTACACTTAATACATTATTAAATACACATAACTATGTTATCTTGAATATATAGATAATATAATTTTTGTGCTTATTCTCTCAGTAATTGAATATGCTTGAATGTTTCTATGACTGCCTAATTCTATGCATATATATTTATGTTTTTAATAAAAGCACCCATAGGATCCAAGAACTAATAATTCTAGATCTCATTGGAGCTAGTCATGAAGGAAAAGTAACCAACTCTAGAGTGAGTTGCAGATCCCTAGAGTGGGTCACAAATCTCTAGAGTAGCATTCCAAGTCATCGTTTCCCATTCCTCTTCTAGGACAAAAATAACTCAATAAATTATATGTCCGACTTTAGTCTTGGTATGTTCCACATAAAGAACAAGTCAACCCCAAATGACTCTAGTTGTCCAGATGGTCCTCATATGAGTATGAATACATATACATTTAATTATAATTGTTTTGTCTCATTTGATAAAACTAGGTATTTAGAAATAATTGATATACACACATATGCATGTATATGTGAATATATCTACATATGTATACATATACATGCATGTATCTACATATGTATATATGTATATGTAGATATGTAGACACATTCATGTATACATACACATGTATATATATGCATGTATATATTATGTGTATATGTATACATATGTGCATGTATATATGTATATACATACATTTATATTTCTATATGTATATATATACATACATATATGTACGTATACATAAATACACACACACATATGCATGTATGAATGTATATTTATGTATATGTATATAAATATAAATGTATGTATATGTATATGTGTATGTATACATGTATATATATGTATATATTGATGTACACACACATATTGGTTTTGTTTTGTAAGCATTCTTTTTCGAGGACAACCCTTTGTTGATGATGTTGAGTGTTAGTTTGTTGTAAGTGTGTTTATTATTTTAATATCATTTTAAAATAATATTTTATTTATTTATAAAGTTTGGTATAATATCTAATTTTATAATATATGTGTGTGTGTGTAGGTTGAGTTTCATAATAGTTAGGGGCACACACAATGAACACAATGCAAGAAAATAACTAATTCAAGGGATTGGAGTTCAGTTTCTAGTCAAGAAAAGAGAGGAAAAATGTTTCATTAATAGTATTTGCTACACATACATAAACACTTTTATATCTTTATGACACATTCATAATTATTTGCATGAATATATATTGGTGATATTTTGCAGTCTAAGAGATGATGTTAGCCTCATGTCACTGTATATGATATTTGCATGATGTATTATGTGTCTTCATGACCTTATCAAGATCAATATATAAATATTTTGTGCATATTCATAGCAAATGGTTTTAATGGTTTGTGCCTATTCTATCTATCTATATTACACTTTATCTCTATCTCTCTTTATCACTATCTCTCTCACATATATATGGTGTGCATGAAGGTTGAATGACATACATGTAATGAACCCATACTGGTTCTAACTCTATTTAGCCTATAAACAAATAAAGATTCAAGATTGGTCTTCTAGATTTACATACATCTTAAGAATTGACTACCATAATGCATACTTTAAAGCAACAATAACCCATAATGGGTGTTTAAACTCACAAGTGAAAGTCAAAATGTTATAGCTAGCTATCCCTTCGCTAAAAAAAGTAGGGTTTTTAGTTCAAACAAGGAATTACCCCATTTTATTGTATGGGTCTATATACTAAAACCCTATCTCCAATAACACACATAAAGTAAAAAAAATATCTGCTATGTGTGGCCTCATGAATGCAACACAAGCTTCTAAATGTCCTAGGTACACTACTACATAAAGAGGAGGTTTAAGACATTAATTTAAGACAAAATATTAGTAATTTTCTAATTGTCTTAAATTAAGACAATAAAAAAAATACTTTTTCTAAAATAAATATTTTATTTCCCTTTTTCTCCCTCTCTTTTCCCTCCTTCATTCAACATGCATTTTCCTTTTCCCTCCCTCATTCGACAATCCTAAAAGAAGCAATTCTTCTGAAAATGGAAGAGTACAGGGAAGGAAGAAGCATTGGGTATTAGTGGCACTGTGTAATTGCAAGTGTGGTAGGAAGGTCAGTTGGGCCGCTCTTGGGTAGATATTGTTTCGAAAATAAAAAATAAAAATTCCAACAAGCAGGAGGATGATGAGAATCTGGAAACATTGAATATTGAAAACAACACTAAAAAAATATTTAAAATATTTATTATTTATTTTTTTAATAATTTTTTCCATATTGTCTCTAAAGAGACAATAGTTAAGATCAAAGAGATTGTCTCTAGAGAGACAAAAGTGAAATTGTCTCTAAAGAGACAAAAATACTTTTGTTTCATATTGTCTTTACAGAGATAATTTTTTGAGACAATAATTTGAGACACTCACTTAAATACAATATTTAAGACAATACACAAGTTTTTTTTGGTTTCAAGTTAATACAATTTACTCAAAAATTATCTCAAAAATTGTTTTAAACCCCCACTTTATGTAGTAGTGGTAGAGCAATAGATTTCCATTCACGTAGTAGAAATTATAAGCTAATACTTTTTAACATGATTTCTAGAATTTCATACAAGAATAACTTTTTCCCTTACATTACATATAAAAACACTAAAAAGAACCTTCATAAAAAATCACACCTCATTGCCACCAAGTAAAAACAATAAGGTTTCCATACTCGAATTTCACAAGCTTCAAAAATGTATAATCTGTACTACCTTCTTTTGTTTGCCTCTGTCCTCCCCTTTTCCCTCTTTCTTTTCCTTTTAATCCTTCCTTGATTTCCACCATTTGCTCCACATTCTCTACATGTTTCCCATTTCCACTTCCTTTGCCTTCATTTCTTCCCACTTTGTGAGCAATAAAGTCCCACTCTCTCTTCACTTACTCATCATTCAAGTTTCCTCGAATAACGTACCTCAATATTAATTCTCGATACTTAATATGATGGGGCCAAAAGGTGGGGTGGCCACTTTTTGGTCCCACATCTTTTTGCATCTGCCCTAATAAGGTTTGTCCTTTGATACGAGTAATGTCCAAAGAGGGCTCTTGTTTGCATGTGGATACATTTATACCAAACATCAAATTTTAGTCATATGTGTGTGAAGATTTTGTAGATGGTTCCATATATTGTTCTTACTGTCTAAATATAAAGGAGGATGAATAATCAAGTCATGATGGACCTATGAAAGAAGATGAATCCAATAGTGATAGAAACTAGTCTACTATAGTTAGTGATGATGAAAATAAATTATATAAAATTATGTAGGAATTCTCATATTACTTAGAATCTCTAGTGTTACAATAGGAATAGTATTTTAAACACATGATAGACCTTTTTCTAGAGTCTCTCTACAAACTTGTGACCATTGAATTTGCTTGCGAGTAGAAAATTGCATTGTAATACAACAGACAATAGGGTAGAGAATGTAATTGTTAATTTTATGGTTTCCAATACCAAACTTTGTAAATGATATTAATTGAAGGCATGAAGACACAATCAAGTCTTTGTTGTTGATGGTTTGATTTATATTTTCAATCAATGGTTCCATTTATACACACTACATGAGGAAATTGTTCAATAAGAGTAACTTACATTTTTAGTCAATTATAGTTCAATTTGTACACACTACATGAAGACAATGTTCAATAAGTGTAACATATATTTTTAGTTAGTACTGGTTCCATTTTTACACAATCCACAAAGACAATGGTAAGGAAAACAACTTTCCCACTAAAACAAAGAAACTACAGTTAATAGAATGTATAGTTTTAGTTGTAGTCTATCTTATGTAAAAAATGTGCATACTCTATTTTGAAAAAATATCTCATTAAATATTTTTATTATATGATATGTTTTAGATTGTAATATTTAATACAGGACAAATGAAATGTGCACCTATCTATTTTATGTGAGATATATATTACTTAATTTAAAATAAGTAAAGCTTAATATACATAATTATAATAGGATAAAAATCACAATTTATAAAATAATGTATATTGATCCTATAATAAAAATGCAAGAGAAAATTAGACATGAATAGACTAGAAAAAAGATGAAAAAATTGTATGTAAACGAACTCTAGCCTATTGATAATTGTGTATATTTTATCATTAAACATTATTTACATTATGTTCTATAAATTTGAATATTTATTTCTTTTTAATTCAAACAAAAAAATATCATCAATTATGTCACTTAAATAAATAATCTCTTTTAAAAAAATTGGTTAGATTTTATGAGGAAGATCAACCCTTAAGCAATTTATACCTGGATTTCTATTATTGAGTTTCTATATTAGATATCAAATCATGAATATAACTTAAATGGTGTTCTCTAATGAGGAATTTATTCCCATTTTCATTATTGAGCTAAATCAAGTACCGAATCATAAACAAAAATCATACTATTAACTTAAATGACATTCTCTCATGAAAAAATTATATACCCATTTCTATTATTAAATTTTTAGCCTAAGTATCAAATCATACACAAAAATTATGCTATTAACTTAAATGACATTCTCTCACAAGTAATTTATACCCATTTTCATGGAGAAATTATACAATTTTCAATATTAAGATCTTAGACTAGATATCAAATATTGAATAAAAATAATACTATTAAGTTAAATGACATCCTCTCATGTCGCTAGCTCAAAATGGTCAAACATTTTACAATATTCAAACATTATTAGTAAGCATTTATACACTCACTAATGCCTAAGTGGCTTTGACTTAATGCAAGTTTAGTCAATCAACTATATTGCTTGAGCTTCCAAGCTTCTCAATTAACTCTTTACTTCTATTGCCTTTTGTTGCCCACTTATTCTTTACTTATCCTGCAAAACTATTATGTACCTCATTGTCCAAATTCTACTATATTTAAAGGAATCCCTATTGTTGGTTCTAGTTATACAAGATAGGACACCCATCAAACAAATATATATATATATGGATCTTTCTATTTATTAAACTCGTCCGATGCCTCAATCCAAGTGATCATGCAATTTGCAAGGTTCACATAGTAAGGATGTACTTTCCCAATCTTGTCTTTAATCTTCTTAGATAGATCAAGATAACATTCTTGAGTGGAGCAACACTTTGGAAGAAGAATCGATTGAAAACTGGAATGTCTTCCTCTTTCCAAAAGAAACCCTTGTCCTCTTTTTGCAAGTTAACAAATGTGTTACTTTCTTTGTTGTTCCATAGTATGAAAAACTCATCTTCACCCTCAATCCTATATGATCACATATCACCAAAAACAAGAATGATGGCATCATAATATTATTACATAAATTGATGAAAGAAGAGAAAACAAAATAAAAAATTATAAAAGATTTTGTATCATTCACAAATTCATTCTATTACTTGATACTAAATCATCAACCTATACTATTACTTCTTGAGACAAATTTAAAGAACATATATGTGCCTTATAGGAAAAAATTAAAGATTGCGTACTTGCCTTTAACACATGTATACATCCATATACATGTCATTGTAGCGACTAATTGGTTGACCTTCGCCAAAGATACTAAAATACATGGTTGCTCATATCAGCTTCATACTAAATGCTAAATTCATTTCACACATTCAAAACAAGGAACGCTTGGGAATAGTGAGCACAACATCAACGTATCTACATATACTCATGTTTCATGCATAAGTTCACTCAAATTTTAAGAACTTCTACCAGAGACATGGACATCAATTTAAAATTTTGCACTCACTATAATCAAAGTCATAAGTAATTACTGCTTAAGCTATTATCACACCGTCACCATTAAAAAAATGCTTGTGAAATATGCCAATAAAACCAAATTTAGCATTAATAATACCCATTACAAAGCAATATTGATCAACCCAACCTGGTATTTCATTCAAATGGCTTGACGAGCTGTGTAGGAGGGCCATAGAAATATTTGACCACAAGCCATGCGAAATAGCAGTGGGACACCAAATACACAGGTTAAAGGGATGACCCCTCACAAATTTGATCCCTCCCCATTTGGATCATACAACGTGTTCATGAAATAAGGCATCAAAAATTTTTTCAAATGCTGCTCCACTATGTTTGTGGCCATTCCGGATGGATCCTTGGCCACCTAGCAACCCGATTCCCCCAACCAAAAAAATAGTCACATTAAGACATTTATAAACAACATTACGGGCTTCACCAAACTTTCACAGAGCAGGAACAGGGAGTTTGAATTTGAGTTTTTTTCGCTTATGAGCGGGAACTATTGACTTCCAACTGTTGACCTTAACGGTGACTGTTTAGGGGAATCACTGACTGCTGATTGTAACGACGACCATTTAGACAAATGAAAATGGGAGTTGGTAGAAGAAATGGATTGAATAGACCTCGCATGAGCCACCTAAGCAGTCAACGTTTAGAGTGTGCTCATTAAGCCACACCGAGCGTACTAGCAGTTTTCTCTTTAAGATTTCATGGGAACAAAGATAAAGAAAGTATGAATTCTTGAGTGTCACAAAAAGCATACACGCTACAACATTCCTTTCCATCCCTCTTCTCTCCCACCGTAGTTATAATCATAGATTTGGACTTCGATAATTCCTCTCTCACCTCTACCTACTCCGAAGGGATTAGTCCCAAGTCAAACTCACGATCTCCCTTTCCTGTGTAATGGCTAAAAGTAAACTAATTTTAGTTGAATGGTCTTAAGAGGTCAAATTTTTTTTGGAGGGAACTCTGTAGGCCGTTCCAGCAGATAGAGCTAGCGTGCGTCTGTCAAAGGCCCTGATGAATGCTAAGGCAGAGGCCTACGCTCCTCAAATGGTGTTGTTGGGTCCTTACCACCATTTCTCACTCAAAGATGAATCCGTGGGGCCATTCCACCAATGCCTCACCCATCTTTCCCAGATGGAAATGTATAAGCTCAGGTCGAGAAGGGAGGAAGCTGGGAACAATCTTTCCCTAATCAAAATATTGTTTGCAAGAGTGAGCTAGTCGGATATGATATCCAAATTTGAGTGCTTCTACAATTGGAAGATAGAGGAGGACGATATTCTAAACTTTGTGTGGATGATGATGGTCGACGCACTCTTCCTCTCCTATTTTCTTAAATATGGTTCCGATAGTGATCAACAGGAGTCAAGTGTGTGCAATAGACCCTCCAGTGACCTTATCGTGCCTGCAAAGGCAAGCATAAGGTGTGATATTATCAAGCTGGAAAACCAGATCCATCTTTCTCTTCTCCGACAATTAGAGATTGCTTAGGAGACGAAGACACTTGAATCTTTTCTCCAGTCTCAAATCAACCGTCTATCTTCCTTTCAGATATTTGATATAGAAAAGCCAAATTTTAATGAAAGGCATCTGCTGGGCTATATCCATAAATATGTTTCTTCCTTCATCCAAGTTGGTGGAGTGGAACAAGAGCCCCCTCTGACTTTGTGTCAGAGGGTTTTGAATGTGATGAGAGACATGGTTGCCGGAGTGTTTAGTTGTTGCTACACTCATCCAGCCAAATCTGGTCGACAAGATTTTCTGGATAAATACAATGCAAAGGAGCTGCTCAAGGCCGGGATTAAGTTTAAATCTTATAAGGAAAAAGGTAAGATCAGATTTTGCAGGAACACAGAAATGCTTTATCTTCCTTAGATAGCAATTTCAGACACCTCCACTGAAGTGCTGTTGAGGAATTTGCTGGCGTTGGAGTTCAATGACATGGGTCGAGAGAAACTACGTGGAATTAATGGAATGCCTGATCGACACCCCGGAAGACGTTATTCTGCTTCGAGAAAGCCACGTCATTGATCGACAAAGCATGATGATCACCGACGACTACGTGGCCAAGATGTGGGACGATATGTCTAAGCCTTTCTTTCTTGCAGATTTTCTGGAGCTCCCCGGGGGCCTAAAAACTCAAATGAAATGTACTAATAAAAAATTACTATAAAAGCAAGATTAAGACTCAGTTGTTGGAACTTTATTCTGAGTATCTATCAAGTCCTTGGAAGGTGATGGCTTTGTTAGTTGGATTTTTTGTGTTGCTGTTGACTATACTGCAAACATATTGCTCTATGCATAATTGTGAGATAGAGCATCGTCCAATGGGCAATGCTCGCAAGCGTTTCAGGCCCTTTGGGTAACTGCCCAGAAAAGTGCCACTATAGATATTCAACTAGAGTTTCTAGGCTTATACGCCATAAAAGAAAATCCTGCTACAGTGCATAGGTATATTTTGTGCTCAGTGGAAACATTTGTGTGCATGCAAAATAGGTATAGCCATAATAATACCACCCACTATGTCTGCAAAATGGCTGGATAATCTTTGTAACAAAGCCCACCATGTGGTTCTCTTATATGTAGCCAATATCGCTACTCTCCAAGATTTAGGCCGTTTAGTGGATTTAAACTATATGTTTAAATAAATAACATATATAGTTATAATTTCATTCAGGAGGATATGAGTTTATATTACTAGCAAATTTTTTTATGTTATGACTGATCATGTATATAATTTTTTTTTTAATTTAAATTTCATAATCATTTATATGTCAAATAATTAAAATAAATTTAAAAAATAATATAGAAATATAGATATATATTATACTTTTCAAATTAAACACAACAAAAAAAATTTAAAATAATGAATAATGATTTTTCAAAAATAAAATTAATAAATAGTTTAGATTTATATTCAAAATTTAGACCTATTCTTAAACAAGACAAATTATGATACTAATAGTCCATTGAAACACAAAAATACTAAAAAAATTAACATATTATAAAAAGAGAAAAATACATTACACTATTTAAAAAATATATTTATATAATTTCACTTTCAAATGATATAATATAAAACTTATAATAATAATTTTAAATTAACCACCATTTATATGTTTTTAACTAAATTTTATTTTTCTCCTCTTAAGCTGCTCTACCCTTCACTTCTTTTTCAAATATAATCATCAAATACACATACACGATTAATAATTAATTAAAATAGTATGTAACTATCTATCTATTTTAATTACTCCGAAGGCGTATCCTATTTGGAAATGGCCGGCCATTTTTTACCTATGACCGGTTCAAAAGTAACCATAGGCATTGCAATACAGTTATGTCAATCTTACCCGTTCATTGTTCTTCGTCAATTTTTTATTCATCCTCGGCTATTGTGCTGGAGTCTTTAAATGGTTCTGTAACTTCCTACACCATCGCGTGCCCTAAATATCTTCAATTTTCCTGCACACAACATTATCTTATATTTTTATTTAAAGCTCCCCTACCCTATCTTATATTTTTTGAAAGTTTCAACGGTTGGGAATATTAGATTTCCTTGAATTTTCATCAGAGGAGGAGCCATCCTTTAATGCCCCATCAGTTTTACTGCATACTTTATTATTTTGGCGGCAATTCTTACCACCTAACTCAATAGATATTTTTTTTAATTCAGTGGAATTATTTTTATATTTATTTACCACCTAACTCAATAGATATATTTTTTAATTCAGTGGAATTATTTTTATATTTATTTTTCCCCAAATTTACTTGACAGCGTAACTTGCATTAATTTCTTTCACCTGAGTTTTTTGACAGCACAACTTACATTAATTTCTTTCCTCTGAATATAGCCCTTTTCTTTAAATTACAATTGTTTCACTTGCCAATATATGACTCATTTCTATATTATCTATATATGTGTTCGTGTTCTGCAGATAATTTGCTCTTACAAAGCCAAAAAAAACTATTTGAATTCTACTGTCAAATCCTTCCCTCTTTCAGTGACTTAGGTATTTTTTTTTACACTTAAGTTGTTTGTTTGCTTCTTTTCATCCAGCTTATTTGTCTTCTTCTTCTTTGAAAAAAGACAAAGCTTAAAATGAACAATCAACAGTTTAGATGAATACATGAACCACTAAATAAATCTTTGTGAGGGGTAAAGGTTTAGGGTTTGATTGAAATTTATTTGTTACGAGGAAGCCTTGGGATTGAGTCCGCCCATTCACTTTTTACTATAAAATCACTTTCAAAATTTGATCTTCTATCCAAATTTGTTTAGAAAAGAAAGATCTTCTGCATTTTATATTCTTTTAAAAAAATGAAGTAGTTACCTAACACAATTCAACGTAGTTCAGTTATCTCTAAAGGTTATTTTTCTGTGAGAAAATACAAAGAATTACGATAGATATTTAATCTGAATTGCTATAGAATAATGCAAATAGGGATTTTTCAAATTACCAAATACATTTATTAAAGTATACTAAACATCTTTTAATAAGTTTTATCAAATATATTTTATTTATATATAAGTTCATTATATGAAATATATATATTTTTTAATATAAAATTTGATTTTTAAGTTCATTATATGAAATGTGGATTATATTTTAATAATAAAAAATAAACTATATATAATTTATTTATACTTATTAATACTCATTATATTTTAAAATAAAAATTAATTACATAAAATAATTAAATTTATAAATAATAATTATTATAATTTTATATACTAAAAATAGATTAAAATATATTTTTAATTGACTTTCCACATAAATTATACCATTAAAATAAATTAAAATTTCTTTTAATTGACTATAATTACTATAGTGTTACAATGGGTATGCAGAAGAAGTGTGGAAAGACAATTAAAATAAATTATGTATCAAATATTAAAATAACTAAAATATAAATTAAATATTAAATCAAAATATAATCAAATCTTATAACTTATTTTATTAAAAAAAAAAACTCTTTAAAACAATAAAAACAATTATGTATTATATTTCTCAATATGATTTTATATTATATTTTTGTCATAAATAATTTTATAAAATATAAATAAGAAATATATATATATATTATATAATATACTATGCACTATAAATATAAACATTATTAATATAAATAATATTAATTATCAATAACAATATTTGTGACTTTTTATAGATATTATTAAATTTAATTATTTTTCACGATAATAAATCTTAATTATTATTGTTTAGGATTAAATATATATAAAAAAAATTATATACATTAATAATAAAATTAAAATCAATAAAATAATAATATAAATTAAAAATTAAAAATTAAAACTTTTATATTAATTATAAAAATATAAATTAATAAATATAATAATTTAAAAAAAATAATAATAATATTAAATTTATTTTCTACATGATCTATCAATTAATCTTATTTACTACACAAATGTGTGCAAAACATAAACCAATTTTTCCCTAACTGACCTTTCACCTTATTTTTCAATTTTTTTATAAATAAAACCGAAAACCCATAGCAAACACAAATACATAAAGAAAACAGATAACTTTGTGCCATTATATTTCCCAATATTTATTTTATATTATATTTTTGTCATAAATAATTTTTTTTTTAATACAAAATAAAGTTAAATTTGTAAAAAAATAATTAAATACGTTTTTATGGTTATAAAAAATTCTAGTATATATTATACTATATAAAATATAAATAAGAAATAACATCATATATATTATATAATATATTGTATAGTATAAATATAAACATTTAATACAATATAAATAATATTTAGTATCAATAACAATATTTGTGACTTTTTATGGATATTATTAAATTTAGTTATTATTTTTTAGAGTTAATAAATCTTAATTATTATTGTTTAGGATTAAATATATAAAAAAAAAATTATATACATTAATAATAAAATTAAAATCAATAAAATGATAATATAAATTATAAATTATAAATTAAAACTTTTATATAAATTATAAAAATATAAATTAATAAATATAATAATATTAAATTTATTTTCTACATGATCTATCAATTGATCTTATTTACTACAAGCCTGTACCGTCATGACATTTTCTTCACCGACCTTTCACCTTTTTTACGGATGAGAAGAGTCATTCTTTTTTTTATGCTGTATTCATCCATTATCTCTTCACGTGTCCTCCTCCCATCAAAATTCTTTTTACGATGGTGGTAACAGGTGATTTTTCATCCCCAAAATATAATATAAATTTAGTTGGGAAAATCCTTACCATTTCTAATAATGTGAAATCATTTAAGTTGTCCCTCTGTATAAGAAATTAAATCAATTAAATATATGTTTTTATATTTCATTTATTTTATATTATAATTGTTGTAAAGTAATTTTTACATAATAATACAATACGATTAAATCAAAATTATAGATAGTTTTAATTCATTAAAATATTAAATACTATTATTGTTTAGGATTAAATATATAAAAAAAAATTATACATTAATAATAAAATCAAAATCAATAAAATGATAATATAAATTATAAATTTTATATATATTATAAAAATATAAATTAATAAATATAATAATATAAAAATAATAATATATTAAATTTATTTCTACATGATCTATCAATTCATCTTATTTACCACACAAATGTCTGCAAAACATAAACTAATATTTCCCTAACTGACCTTTCACCTTTTATTTCAATTTTTTTTTAAGTCAAAACCCATAGCAAACACAAATACATAAAGAAAACAGATAATGTTGTGCCATTATATTTCCCACTATTGATTTTATATTATATTTTTGTCATAAATAATTTTTTAATACAAAGTAAAGTTAAATTTGTAAAAAATAATTAAATACAATTTTTTTGGTTAAATAAAATTATAGTATATATTATACTATATAAAATATAAATTTAAATAACATCATATATTATTATATAATATATTCTACAATAAAAATATAAATATTTAATACAATATAAATAATATTTAGTATCAATAACAATATTTGTGACTTTTATGGATATTATTAAATTTTTTTTTAAAGGTTAATAAATCTAATCATTATTGTTTAGGATTAAATATATAAAAAAATTATATACATTAATAATAAAATTATAATAAATAAAATAATAATATAAATTATATATTATAAATTAAAACTTTTATATAAATTATAAAAATATAAATTAATAAATATAATAATTTAAAAAAATTAATAATAATACTAAATTTATTTTCTACATGATCTATCAATTGATCTTATTTACTACACAAATGTGTGCAAATCATAAACCATTTTTTCCCTACTTGACCTTTCACCTTTTTTACTGGATGAGAAGGGAGTTATTCTTTTTTATGCACATATTATTCATCCATTATCTCTTACGTGTCCTCCTCCCATCAAGAATTCTTTTTTTACTAGTAGTGGTAACAATTGATTTTCATCCGAAAATATAATCACAAATTTGGTTGGGAAAATCCTTACCATTTCTAATGTTGTGAAATCCATTTAAGTTGTCCTACTGTACAAGAAATTAAAATCAATTAAATATATATTTTTTATATTTCATTTATTTTATATTACACTTTGTTAAGTAATTTTTTTACACATAATAATACATTACAATTAAAATCAAAATTATAGACAATTTTAATATATTAAATACTTGAGATAAAAATATTCAATAACTTTATTTTACTGTAATTTAGTTGTGGTTCAATTGCTCAATATCTCGTGAATCATATGCTACTAACCTTTTCGTAGGATTTTTTTTTTAGACTTTTAGTAGGCTTGCCATTATAGTTTTATTTTTTTATGGTTTAGGGTTTAGGGTGTAGCCCATGTTTTCAAATTATGTTTTTCAATGAGCTTGTTATTATAAATTTCCTATAGCTCATATTTTCAACCATAAAAGATCCTTCATCAAACAATCGCAATTCTTGTTTCAAGGGCTTTTGCTAGACCTTAGTTTTATAGGATTGGAAACCACTATGTTCCTATTTTCTAGGATTGGAAACCATTGTGTTCCTATTATTGTTGTACTTGATCTGCTGACTGAAGAAGTCTTCTACTTATATGCGTTTGAATAAAAAACATTTCTTTTCAAAGTACTTGCTCATTATATTTATAATTGCAAAATCTTTTAATTTCATGTTTTGATGTTATAATTGTGTTGGAGAATGTTATTCAAATTGAAAATCCAAACTCTTTATGCTTGTGCCATAACTTTAATTAGGCTTGCCCATGTTTTCAAATTACGAATTCAAATTATATGTATTACAAATTTAATTGAAATTATAATAATATTATTGTCTCATTATCCAAACTTCAATTAAATTATTTTCTATACCTAATTTGTTCTAGTCTACTGTGATTGTTATTTGAAAAACCTACATTTAAAATTCTTTAACTTTCATTTAGCTATATTAATTGTGTTTTCCCATTGTTTCAATTCTTTTGTATTTTATTGATATAATCTTTGACTTAACTCATCTCAGGAGATGGCTAGCCATAATCAAAATGCCTAATATCATCCGAGCTTCTAGTGTAGATATATTGAACACTAAAGACAACCCAAATGTCTCTTTCATTCCCCATCCTATTATAGCAGAGTCTTGTGCCTCTGTTAATAAACTAAAAAGCCTTGGTCTAGATGTTGAACATCTAGCAACTACTATCACAAATAGTTGCCACACTATTGTCCACAATTTTAAAGATGTTTGTCAGTCAACGCCTCAGGTACAAGATTTGGACATCGAAAAGATTTAGGACACACTATCCTTGTTCCAGAAGAGTTGCACTCAATTGGAGGGCCTCTGCACTTTCCTAAGGGAAATCTATTATGATCACCTGTATGGAAATGATGATACACCCTCACTAGTCAATGCATTTGAGATGTACCTACAAAAAATGTGATCAAATACTTGAACCATTTACCATGTAACCTTTCTATGGCTAACTATGTATATAATCACAGCCCTTTGGAGAACCCTTCATTTTGATAATATGCAATTTTTTTTTACATATCCATGTGCTTAATATGTCACTTATTACCTGTACTTTACACCCTGTAAAGCTCATAAAACTCACTATGTTTACAATAATACTTTGTACTATTTGACCTCATGTACATTACTTGATCTAAAGTGACTAAAAAGTTTTCTACTTATATGCGATGGAATAAAAAACACTTATTTTCAAAGTACTTGTTCATTATATTTATAATTGCAAAATATTTTAATTTCATGTTTTGATATTATAATTGTGTTGGATAATGTTATTAAAATTGACAAAATAATTGTAACCTAGACTTATGGCAAACATTTTTTTTATTTTTTGTATTACAATACTTTTAGCTATTAGTTTTCCCTTATCAATATACAATTTTTTACCTGTACATTTCAACTTTCACTATATACATGTTTTCCTTACACATACACTTGATACATTCAAATGTAGACACCATATCCATCATCTCCAAAATATCTACCTTATTTACCTTCTACACCTACCATTTAACTTTCTAAGCATATTTGTAGTTCAAACATATGAAAGGTTGGAAAGAACTTTTCTTCGATACCTAATTCCCATACTCTTAAGTTGCGTGTAGGACAACCACCTCCACAAACTTGCAATGTTATGATGTCAACATTAACTGCAAATGCAATTGCCAACATTCTTGACGGCATACCCATTTTAGAACCAGTTTTATAGGTTACATCTATTGAATCCATTCCACAACCTAAACCTACAATTGTCAAATTTCGTATGCAACTATCTAATGGGACACACACACATTCTGCTCCACTACCAACACAATTCAATGAGCTTGTATTAGAGGAGGCGTTAGTTAAAGGATCTATAGTTCTTCTCAAAAACTATAGTTGCAAGAAGCTCACCAAATTCACGTATGTGCATACTTTCCTTCTATTGTTTAGAATCTTATTGGTTAAGCATCTACTTCTCATTAATATGTCTCTTTGTCCTTTCATTGCAAGGCAATTGTAATACATAGTTTGGAAATAATTTCAAACAATGAATCATTGGTTGGAACTCCAACTATTATCCATCAAGCTACAACCCATATACCCTCTACCAGCTCTCAAGAGCAATTTACCAATTCTCAAGCCACCAATTCCTCTGTCAAAGAATCCACAACATCAATGGAACACCACAATATGGCCCCCTCTGATCCAATTCCAGTTGCATCATTAACACCCAACCATAAGTATTGGACAATTGAGGGTCGTGCATTGGCTAAAAGTCCAATTCATGATTACAAAAATGCAAGTCATGATGGAAAAGTTTTTGGGTTTGATTTTGTAGATAAAGTAGGCTCTGCAATACATGTCACCTGCTTTAATGAACTTGTAGATGCATTCTACCATATTGTAAACTTCAATAGCCTTTATGTAATTTCTAATGGTCGCATTAGAGTTGCTAACTTGAAATATAGTAGCAATACAAATCCTTATGAAATTTTCCTCCATTCCTTTTCAACCATAAGTCCATCCACTTGTGTAGACTCCAATATACCCGAGCATAACTATCATATCCAAAGCATAGAGTCAATAATGTCATTACCTATTAATACCCTCGTAGATGTCATTGGCATTCTCCTGCACATCTCCTCTCCATCAACCATTCGAAAGAGAGATGGTACCAAAACAATAAAGTGTACAACTACCATTATAGACATGTCAAGTCATACCATTGATATTACACTTTGGGGACACCATTATGAAATTGATGGTAAACAAATGTCTAACCTTTATATAGAGCCAAACCCCCCCATTATTTTGATAAAGAGTGCATGTATAACATCTTGGTCAGGGATATCATTAGATACAATTTTCCCAACTACCATTACAATCAATCCTAACTTGGTAGAAGCCAAAACATTACAAAACTGGTATGCAACTAAAGGTATTTCCAAACCCTACCTTTCCCTTTCCAAGAGCCATTTCCCCATCGAAAAATTTGAAAATCCAATTGCCATTTCAAATATTGCAGATACAAGCTTTGTTGAGAAAAAAAATGTCTGTGTGAAGGCTACTATCACAAAGCTCCACTTAGACAACTTTTACTACCTTTCTTTCCCTCGCTTGGTGGAAAACAAGAAATGTCAAAAAAAACTTCTCCAAATTTCACCAGGTTCATTTAAATGCCCTAAGTGTTCTTCAATAAATTTAGAATGTGATTATAGCTATATGTTGAAGATGGAATTACAAGATGGTATAGGGCACCTTCTTAATGTTACTGCATTTCAAGATCCAACAACCACATTGCTAGGTGTTTCTGCAGAATATTTTCAACTCCTACTAGCAGACAACAATGTCACTAATGACATTACAGCCAATGTTGTCAACTGCCAATTTCTATTTGCTCTTACCATCCAAACAAATCTTTTTGATGGGCATGAAACATAGAGCATTGTTACCACTACTATTAAGCGTGTTTAGCTTTTGTAATTTTCTCTACATCTCAAACAAATTACTTCTTGTTGCTATGTTCAATGTTTAATTGCCATATCATGTTGTTTCCTAACATTTTCCATGCTGTTAAGAATGTTTAGTTTTTGTAAATGTCCCTCAACAAGTACAATGTAATATATGTTTGTAGATATATGTATTTACGTCTCAAACAAACTGGATCTTGTTTCCATGTTCAATGTTTTATTTCCACATCATGTTGTTTCCTAAGATTTTACATTCTTTACTCTCACAAAATGTTCTAAAGTCATTACATCTTTAATTTATTTACATTGTATTTCTACTCATATTCAATGCTTCACACAATTATTTACTATTGTTCAGGTTGCTATAGTTTAAGATTTGGATTATACTTTTACATGTTATTTCTTAATTATTATTATTAGTTTTTAATCATTTATAATTATGTTACTTCCAAAACCAAAGTAAAAAATATATTTAAACTTGTCAATTTACATCGCTCTCTAAATTTTTTACACAATTCCACAGAAATTATTCGATGGAGTTGGAAAACACAAGACTAGCAAAAAACATGCTCACCAAAATCAGCAACAATGTATTCGCTACCATGCAAGAAAAGATGACATCAATAAAAGAAGATGAGAAAATGCACATATTTCCATAGATTGCGCCTCCACTTCTACACTCCCTTCGCTCACTAATCCCTCCCACCTACATACACTTCCAACTAAATTCCATAACCGTTTTCAACCAAATTCATTTTCTCATAACCATCCTCCAAATTTTTCTCACATTTTTTGTTGTTGCTAGAAATAGCTTTCGTTCAAAGTTGGATAAACTTGCAAATATGTCAACCTGTTTAACTTGCATGGAAAAATATCCTAGCATTAAAATAAGGCAATCACATGGAATTTCTACTTGTTATCGTTGTGTATCTGAAAAAGGTGGCCATCATTTTTCCAAATGGAATAACATGGACCCTGGTGAGTAACCACTATTTTAAAAAAAACTCACGCAAGTTGAAGAGATGCTAATAGCAAGGATCAACCCAATCCTCCAAGTTACCTATGCTAAGGGTGGTCAACTAAAATATAGTGGCCACACTATTTGTTTCCCTCAAGATGTTTCTACTATTGCAACCCACTTGCCTAGGTGTATAGATGATTTAGACATCTTAATTGTTAACAAAAAAAAATAAAGCACCAAGACTATAGCTTCTATGTAAGTAGAACACGTGTATTTGAGGCCTTGCAATATAAAATATTACACGACCCATACTACAATTCTATACAATTGGATGACATTGCATTATCATTCTTGCCTATTGATTCCACTAACATTATAAACCTGCTATATGCAATAGACACCATTCCTAATCCCACAACTACAACCATGATGCATACAAATGATGCAACTAATGATTGTTTGCAAGAGAACATGCCACCCAGTACTTCATTTGTTGCAAGCCTTCCTACTGCACGTAGAGAAGTTGAAGAACTGCGCTCTTTATTGCACCTAGGCCAAGGATGGCCACACGTGTCTATAGACTGGCCACCCATTTCCTCATCTCCCATCAATGAATACACCATTGAAGGATTGTTTGTAATCGCGTTCCCCAGTTTGTTTCCAAAAGGTGTTGCTGCCTTCAAACAACATCACATCAAGGAAGTCAAATTACATGAATATGCTCTCCACCTACTTAAGTATCATGATAATAGGTTTTGCCAACACCCTCATTTTAGGTACTTCATACTAAACATTCTCATGCACCATCGCAGCCAAGCCACATCGTCTGTTTTCATCCAAAAAAACATTGACCCTTGCCTACCAACAACTATATTTGATCTTCGCCAGCAATTAAAGGACTTTCCTGATGACAAGCTTGCTGAACAACTCATGCGCTTTGGTTCGTCAATTCATGGAACCCATCCATTTTGGAACTGTTGTAGAGGAGAGCTTTCTGATATGGTGATACAAGTTGGTTGTCCAACACTATTCTTTACACTTAGTGCAGCTGATACAAAATGGCCAGACTTGCATAGTATTATGCCATCTACTGCACCTACAAATCCTCAAGTAGCTTATAGATGGAGGATAGAAAATATAGTCCAAAATCTACACCTTATAGCACACTACATGCACCAAAGATTTACTGCATTTCGTGAAGAGGTTTTGGAAAAACTACTTGGTGCAACTGACTACTGGTACAGGTATACTCTTTCTACTCTCATCTATTTACATTGCATACGTTCTAAGCTAATACTAAACATAACCTTCCACCAGGTATGAATGGAAACATAGGGGATCTGCACATATCCATGGTTTCCTGTGGCTACAAGATGCACCTGACATTGGGACAGGACAATGGGAAAACCTCCACTTTGTAGAAAGTGCAGTTGAATTTATAAATAAACATGTCCCTGCATGGAATACCAAGCCCCTTCCTTTAAGGAACCAAATAATGCATCGAACTCCTCTCGATGATCCTTGCTTAATGGACACAAGCTTGATTATGTCTTCAGACCCTTTCAATGATTACACTGAATTGCTAAATTGTGTACAATGCCATACCAAGTGTACCTTACAAACATGCCTTAGGAGAAAAGGCCCAAACCTTCAATGTTGATATAAAGCCCCTTGGACCTTGCAAGACCACTCAAGCCTTGCAATTGATGAGCATGGCCAACCTACATTCACCTCGTGTCACAATGATGATCGCATAAACCTTCACAACCCTTCTATACTCTCTATCTGCAGGGCCAATGTAGATTGCCAACCTGTACTATCAATCCATGTAGTCCTCAAATACATTGCAAAATATGTAGCAACAACATAAAGCAAATCATAAACATACCATGACATGCTTTCTCGTATTTCAATCAATATTGAGTCTGACTTGCCAACCCCAACAAATTTTCAAAAAATGCTTGCTGAGACACTAGTGGATCATGATATTGGAGCCCAAGAAAGTTGCCACCTCCTACTAAAACTCCCCCTCACCCTATCAAGCAGGATATTTGTTTCTTTAAATGTTAGCCAAAAAAATTTCCACCACCTTTCTATGTCCCCAAAAACAACCATCACTTCCCCAAACTACATTGATGCCTACATGGCTCGCCCACCTAATCTTGAGTCCATGTCACTTATTGAAGTAACCCAAAATTGGACATTTAGAACATCTAGAAAGCATAGTCTTTGGGAAAAGCGTTCCATACCTGCCATTGTTCGCGTCTCCCCTCGCTTCATAACCATCCCTGCAAAAGATGATACAAGCTTTGAAGGATTTTTTTGGAGTGAACTACTTCTTTACAAGCCATTTCGCAACATTGCCAATGATTTGGGTTCATCATCCAGTCAAATTATACAACACTGGGAGAGTTTTTCCTGCAATTATCAGCCCTGGCATGTTCTATGAACAATACTTGAAGCTCCAAAAGATACTAATTCAAGCATCTCTTCCAATGAAGATGATATAATTCAAGATACCAACCAATTTGAATGGAAAGTATTGTCTCGTCTATACCCAAGTCTTCCTCTTCACTTTAATGAACTAAACATGCTCGGCCGTCATGACCTTGACCTACACCATGATTGGGGATCTACACAATACAATCCACATCAACAAAACTTTGCTACTACATTCATAGAATCCAACCGTTCAACATTTCAAGTCCGCCATCTTGCCACTTGCCCTACCCAACATGACCTATCTATCCACCAACAAAAATCATTTAATATAGTCTTATCACATCTAAATGTTGATACTTGGCAACCCCCGCTAAGAATAATTGTTCAAGGTATTGATGGAACTGGTAAATCACACTTGATAAAGGCCATCAAATCAGCATTAATGAGCTCAACCCAAAATGGTCGGTCTCCATTACTACTTCTTGCACCTATAGGTGTAGCAGCATTCAACATAGAAGCATCAACAATTCACTCATCCCTTCAAATACCTATCAAAGATATACACCCTCTACAAGGTCAAGCACTGGCGAGCTTCCAAGAAAATATGTATTACATCAAGTACATATTGATAGATGAAATGAGCTTCATTGGACCCAAATTACTTAAACACATTGACATGAGGTTACATGAAGCATTCCCCAACCATAACCAGATTCCATTTGGAGGGTGCTCAATCATTCTCTTCGGTGATCTAGGACAACTTCCACCAGTCAAGGACATCCCATGTATGCCTCTACCTCATATAGGGGAATTCTATGGTGTAGCTTCACAAGTGTTATCACATTAAGCAAAATATTTCATCAAACTAGTGAAGATCCTGCATAGATTTCTTTTCGGTCCCTCCTCTCCAATTTGTGCAATGCAAAATCGACAATTGAAGATTGGAAACTCTTGATGTCTTGCTCCACCTCAGCGCTGCCCTCTACAGAGCAATCTGCTTTCCTAACCTCAACACATCTCTTTGCAACTAATGAAATGGTCTCGCTACATAACCAACAAATGTTATTGTCCTTAGTAACACCAGTTGCTTTGTCAATAGTAGAGAAACTAAGGGGGCCTCCATGTTCAAATCCAGTAGAAGAACAACTTCAATCTAAGATTCTTTTAAGTGTTCAACAAAAAGTAATGCTATGTTCAAATATATGGGTGGAAATAGGCCTTGTCAATGGTGCACTTGGAGAAGTAAAAGCAATAGTCTACAAGGATGATGAGAATCCACCTTCTCTTCCCTTGTTTGTTGTTGTTCAATTCAATAATTACATTGGCCCTATTTGGGACCACAATAATCCTAAAAATGTCCCAATTGCCCCTCTGAGTCGTGGGATCCATTGTCAAAGCCTACTCAAAATGGCTTGGGCCTTAACTATACACAAATCACAAGGCCTAACACTTGAAAAAGCAACAATTGACATTAGAAATGTAGACCGTCAAGGCCTGACATTCACAACTATTTCAAGAGTGCGTGCACTTGCAAGCTTGCACATAAAACTAGCTTTCACATTTGAATGATATGCGCATAGCAACAAAGCCCATATGTAGCTTGCCGAAAGCAAGAGGAAGAACACTTATTGGCTTTATCAAATTCCAGCTCCTAAACAAACACTAGTGCCAAAACAAGTAGCAGGTTAGTGTCTTTTATTTTCTTGTGTACATTTTCCATACTCCAAAAATTGGAAAATTATACACTAGCAAATCAAACATTAATATCTACTTGCTATTAATTTTCATACAGGTTTGGAAAATCTAAAGGGAAGCAACAATAAAGGACAAAAAACTCTTGCAGCATAACCTACAACTACCACATCTACCTATTGTCAGGATACTTTCCTTTCAAAAACAATTGTTAATCTTACAGTTAAGATTTGCACCACTCATTTCCAAATTGTTGTTCATTTGGCTGTAATTACAATACATCAAAATTTCATTGTAGATTTCCTTTTCCAAATTTCAAATTTCAATTTACCTTTTCTTTTCCTTAATATACTAATTGAATGTATCTCAACTTCAAAATATAATAATAACAAACATCACTGTACACTGCTCTAACTAAATTTTTTGCTTAATGTCTGGGAAAATATTTGCACCTACAATATATGAATGTTATTATTCAGTCTTATAATATGATATACTATTACAACCAACTTCAAGTTATTTTAATTTGCAATTTATTAAATGTGATAGCTAGATACAAAATTGTAGCCACGATCTACGAATGTTATTATTTAGTCCTATTGTAATTTCTTTTTTCTTCAAAAATATTATAATCACTAAAATATCATTGCTGCAAAATATAATGACCCATTCTTTAATACTTGTACTCTATTAATGCTTTTCAACATTTATAATTGCTCGAATGTAGTATTGTTATTGCAACGATTGGAACACATGTGGAACTGCTCTCATAGAAATGCATACAACAAATTTTATCTTCTACAAATTTAAATAGTTGTAAACTATTTTTTTTAAATAAGAATGTGTTACTCTATATTTTATATACTATTTGACTTTCTGTCAAAGTAGATAGTGCCTTGGTATTGCTATCGTAGGGGTGCATGGCAAAGCAACAGTCTAATTCAATTAACCGGGTTTCAGCCTCAAGACCTCCTCTAGAACCATCAAAAGTAGGAGGGTGTGCCCTCATCAGATCTCTCATATGGCCTGCTACGACTGCATCCGGAACCACATCTGTATCCCTGCGCCTTGGAGACCTCTCTCTCTCCCTCTCCACCTAGTGTACCTCATCTGGTCTGGGTCCCAAACGGTCAAGAATCTCTCCAAGTATATGCTGTAACTGACCGTCGAGACCTGGCTGTGCTGGATTCTGGCCACCTGATGGAATGTTGTGATGACTTTGATGTTCCTCGTGCTCGGAACCATGGGAACTAGGAACTGAGGGGCTTCGTCGGTTTACTCTACGACCGGCACCACGGCCTCTTGCACAGCCACATCCTCTACCTCGAGGCATAGTTCTGTGCCACAAGATAAAGTACAACATGAGCTCAAGAGTTGCACAAACGATAACCTAATGGACACACTACCCAAAGGCCCTAGCGTTTGCAACCTTGGCTCCGATAATGGTTGTCCAAAGTCGATCTTTACTTTTTAAAGGAAGTTCATGCTTTTCTCACAAATTCCTCCAACCACTGAGGTGAAGTAACGTACCCTACCAACAATTGCATTGGACCAATTTATTTTAATATAATTCAATTGTAAATGGACGGATTAAATTTTATTCGCGTCACATACCCATACTTTTCCCTTTCACACCTTTCTTTAAAGTTGTGTCCATACTCCTCTCTATGCTACATATTACATATAACCTTACATTTTAAAACTTCAATGGTAAGCCTTTACTTTACATGCTAGATAGTATAAATAGCACCTCTATTGTTAAGAAATGTCGTAGATTTATTAAGACAAAATGTAGATGAGTGTTATATAAAAGTATTTATTGTTTTTTCTAATGGAGACTTAAGTCCTAATAAATAATAATTATTTTGTTTTAACAATTTATTAGGTGAAAATAATTTTAGATTATTATTTTGGAATCGATATGATTTAATAAATCTTTTATTTTATAAATATAAGAATTGAATTAAATTATTTGATTTCATATAAGAAAAAGAAGACATTTTTTATTTTTCTAATGATATTTGAAAAGGAAAAGATTTAGGAAAAATTATATTAATGAACAAATTACTATTAAACAACATCAATACAATCTATGTAAATGTAAAAATTACCGTAATGAATATTTTTTAATTGTAGATAAATAAGTAGCATAAAAGAAAGTCCACCATAGTAGACAAGAAAGTCCACCATAGCGGACATGAGCGGAGCATCGGGCAAGAAAACCAGACTTTTGAAACTTCTGGTACTGAGTAGGGTGATGGCGATGGATCTACGAAGGCCCAGGTGGGTTACGGGCCTGCCTCGTGCATGAAGAAAAGCGTGGAGGAGACAGAATGGGAGGACTCCCTAAAAAGCGTGCGGATGACCTAGGGGGAAGAATATTCTGGTCCCTCCCCCTGTTTTTCCTATCGGCAACTGCCCAAAAGATAACCTCAAGGATGCAGCTGGGTCTGGTGACACGAACGGTGGGCATCGTAAGAAGTGGGCCTCATTGTTTAGGGTTAAACCCAATGGTAAGTATTTTTTTCCCCCAGTGCGCAATATCTCCAACCCTTCAGTTGGTAAATTTGCAATCTCTATTCCTGACGGGATCATTGATCATAATATCGCAATAATGGAAAACTCCCTGGTTGGAAAATTCATGGGCTAAAGGCCAAATATTGAGATTGTTAGGGATTTCGTCAGGAAAAAATGGAGAAAAAATGGTAGTGTTTCTGTTGCGGCCCTCCCAAAAGGGTTCTTTGCTTTTGAGTTCTCGAACTTGGATGATATTAAGGCTGTAAGATGTGGAGGACCATGGGTTATTGGGAAATCTACTCTCGCACTTAAAAAATGGTCCTCAAACTTAGATCTATCGGATTCCATCTTTGAGAATGCTCCGGTTTGGGCTAGGCTTCATGGTCTTCCTCTGGAATATTGGAATGAGGATGTGTTTAGGGGGATAGCTAGCTCCTTTGGGGAGCTTTTATCGATTGACCCTATGACTGCTACTAGAAGGAGACTAGTGTTTGCTAGAATATGTGTTGGTGTCTCTCAGGATGCTGATCTCCCCTCCTCTGTTGAGATCCTTTTGAAACTCGGATCTTGGTCACAAGCTATTGAGTTTGAGACCATCCCTTTCGCCTGTTTCAACTGCAGAAAATTTGGCCATTGGGCGAAGCATTGCACCTTAAGGTAGTTAAAGAAACGAAAAAACCCAATAGGGTCTCAAAAGTTGTATGGAAAAAGAAGCAGGAGGAAAAATGTGTTACGGAGATAGTGGGAAAGTTTGCTGAAACCCCTGAAAACCTCTCGGGTGAAGCTGGAAATGTAGGCTCCACCATCCTAGCCGCTGAAGCTCTTGCCTCTGAGTTTAAGGCTGGCCCTCAGGATAAAGGAGAAGGAATGGACTGCACTATTGGTACCTTGGCTCTAAGCAAATTGGATGGATCTCAACACAAGATTTCTGATGAAGCTGAAAATGAAGGCTCTGCCACCCAGATCCCCCAAGTTTTGATTCCAGAACTTATTGCTGATTCTCAGGTCAAAGAGGATAGTGTGGAATGGGAAGCAGTGAATTTATCCCTTAGTAAATCAGATGATTCTTTTACTTTAGAGAGGAGCCCTTTTTTTCGGAACCTTGTGACGCCAGGGCTGGATGATATTTCTTCTTAGGGTCTCTCTATTGAGGTAGGCATTCCTTTGGCTGTGTCTCCGGTTGGGACAAATAACCCAGGAGCTGAATACTGCTCGGATCTAGCTTCTTTTGATGTTGTTAAAGACACTTTTTCGGACCCTAGCCAAGCAAGCATTCTTGAAAAAAGCAACTCCCTGCCTTCCGGGAATGGACTTATGGATACCCTCCCTTGGGAGCAGAAATTCCTTTTTGATAAAGAATGGGATTCCAGCAAAGAATCAGATAGTCAAGAGGATACAGATAGAGAAGAGGTGCTTTCTAAGAAAAAGAAGAAAAAATTGAAGATCAAAATCAAAATCACCCCTGTAGGATTTCAACAAGATCGAGAGCAAAAGCGGACTGTGGGGCAATTTCTGTGGCCAAAGGAAGAAAACCCAAAAACTTGATAAGAGAGCACCATTGCTTTCAAGAAATTGCGGATGGGTTCCAAAAAACTATCCCAGAACTCCTCTTGCCTAAATTCCTATGAAGTTATTATCTTGGAATATAAGGGGACTAAATAATCCCCACAAGTAGGATATTTTACACAATTTTTCTCGGGACCAGAAGCCTGATATTCTCCTCATTCAGGAAACCAAAATGTTAAGTGAAAAGGTTGAAAAGATCTCTTTGTTCCAGCACTGCTCCATTCAAGGCAGTGATTCTGTTGGGGCTTCTGGTGGGGTTGCGACTTTTTGGAACTGTATGGTCATAAGAGGTGATCCTCTTTTTTCTCATCCTAACCATGTTGCCACTAGATTTACTCATATTAGAGACAATTTCAGCTGGATTCAGTCTAATATTTATGCACCGAACTGTAAAAAAGCTCGTAAGGCTTTTTGGAAAGAGTTGGATGCTTTTCGGAATATCTTTCAAAATGACCCTTGGGTTGTCATGGGAGATTTTAATTCTCCTCTCCTTCAGGGTGAGAAGTTTGGAGGGTCTCAAATTAATCAAGAAAGTAAAGAAGATTTCTTGGATTTCATCAACAATCATACCTTGATCGATCTGGACTTGCAAGGTAGCTCTTACACTTGGTCGAATAGAAGAATTCTGTCAGATTTGATCAAGGTGAGACTTGACAGAACCCTTGTTTCTGATATCTATATTTTAAATTATTACTATTCTTTGAAAACCCTCCCTAGGATCGGTTCTGACCATTTCCCTATTAGTTTCGTTGCTGACCCCTTAAAGATTAAGAGGAATACCCCTTTTCACTTTGAGAAGATTTGGCTTTCCCATCCTCTCCTTCGAGAGGAAGTTAGGAAATGGTGGAATATTAAAATTAAAGGTACTGCTTTGTTTAGAATCGCCAAAAAACTAAGAGAAGTTAAAATGAATCTCAGAAAGTGGAAAAAAGAGTCTTTTGGGAATATCTTTCAAATCAAATCTGATCTTCAGTTTAGGCTGTCTGAAATCCAAAACAAAATTAAAAAGGAAGGCTATATGATTGAAACTAAGGAAAAGGAAAATGAGATTCTCTCAAAACTTCATGAGACAATTACTAGAGAAGAGGAATTTTGGAGACAAAGATCTAGAGCTCTTTGGCTAAAAGCTGGAGATAAAAATACTAGATACTTTCATCTTTCAGCTTCTAAACACAGGGCTGCTAACAAAATTTCTAAGATTGTGGTTGATGGTAGAATTTATGAGGAGGAGGAGGATATTAGAAGAGAAGTTGTTCTTTTCTTTAAGAATCTCCTGTCTGAGAAAGAGGATATTGATGTAGATGATCAAAATCAGCTGCTGGAGGCTATCCCCAATATTGTTAATTCTAGAGATAATGAAATGTTAACAGCAATACCCACCAGTGAGGAAATTAAAAAAACTATTTTCTCTTTTGAAGGAAGCAAAGCGCTTGGTCCTGATGGCTTCCCTTTACTTTTCTTCCATTGGTTTTGGGACATAGTCAGGGAGGATGTTGAGAAGGCAGTGAAAGAGTTCTTCTGTTCTAGGAATCTGCTGAAGGAGTTAAATGCCACTTTCTTGGCCCTTATCCCCAAAAAGCCTGGAGTGCAGGATTTTGAAGGTTTTAGACCCATTAGTCTCTGTAATTATTTCTATAAAATTATTTCGAAGGTGCTTACCTCTAGGCTGCTTATTATTCTGCCCTCTATTATTGCCCCTCAACAGAATGGATTTGTGCCTGGAAGATAAATACTTGAATCTATTGTCCATGCTCATGAGAATGTTCATTCCCTCTTGGTCTCTAAATCGGAAGGTTTTCTTCTTAAGCTTGAAATTTTGAAGGCTTATGACAGGGTGGATTGGAATTTCTTGTTTAAGATCTTAAAATCCTTTGGTTTCAATGAAAGGGTTTTGCAGCTCATTGAACAACTCATTTCCTTTGCTTTTGTGGTGGTTCTTATTAATGGATCCCCTTCTACCTTCTTTCGGAGTTCTAGAGGGTTAAGACAGGGGGATCCCATTTCTCCTATCCTTTTCACGATTATGGCTGAGGTGTTAGGCAAAAACATGAGTAAATTTGTTGCTCAAAGATCTATTATGGGGCTTAAACCTTCATTGAACAATTTGATATGCTCTCATCAACAGTTCGTGGATGAGACTTTGCTTATGGGACGGTCTGCTGTCTCGGAAGCTAAAGAGATGAAGAAACTGTTGGATACCTATGGTAGAGCTTCTGTTCAGGTGATAAATAAGCAAAAAAGTTCGTTGTTATTCTTTAATACTCCTTTGCATAGACAGAGAAAGATTGCTGGAATTCTTGGTTGCAAGATTGAGTCCCTTCCTGCTACTTATTTGGGGTTTCCCCTTTGTTTAAAACCTCCAGACACTTTCTGGATCTCTCTGGTTGATAGATTTGGGAAAAAAATCTCAGGTTGGAAAGGTGCTCGACTAAGCCAGGCCAAAAAACTCCAGCTTCTTAAAGCCTCCTTGCAGAATCTCCCCATCTATGCCCTCAGTCTTTTTAAAATCCCCTCCAAATATGTTGAAACCATTGAGAAGATTCAAAAGAGATTCCTTTGGTCTAGAGTTGAAGAAAGAAAAAGAATGCCTCTTGTTGGATGGGATTTGGTTTGCAGATCTAAAAAGGAAGGAGGCCTAGGGCTAAGAAGAATTAGACTGTTGAATAAATCGCTCCTAGCTAAACAGATATGGAGACTTTTTTCTTCCTCTGGTGAATGGAGTGAAATAATCAAAAGCAAGTATGTGCAGAACAATAACTCCCTCAAAGATCTTATTGAGAATCCTAATCTCACGAAAGGATCAAGTTGTTGGAACTACATGTCTGATGGGATAAAGGTGGTAAAACTGGGATTGAAATGGCAGGTTCACAATAGAAACAAGGTTAGATTTTGGGATGATTGTTGGCTATGTGATGAATCGTTGTCTCAGGATGGGAATCTCAGTAGATGGGTTGATTTTTGTAAAGATACTTTTGGCCTTTTTGTTAAAGACTATTGGCGGGATGGTAAGTGGATCAATCTCCCCTTAATTAACCCTGTGTTGGTCCCTGTTTACTCCTCCTTGAATGCCGTCAGACTTTGTTTAAATCAGGAGGATAGACTTATCTAGAGATACGAGCCATCTGGGTGTTTTTCTGTCTCTTATGCCTTTGCCCGGATTTCTCAGGCTCTTAACCCTCCCCCCTTGTGTTCGCAAGCCTGGACTAAGCATCTCCTTCCTAAGGTTAACATTTTTTTCTGGTCCTTGTTGCAAAACAAAGTTCTTACTATGGATAATCTTAGGAAAAGAGGATTTATGATCCCCAATAGATGCTACCTCTGCAAAAGCAATGCTCAATCAGCTAATCATCTCTTTACTCATTGTCCTTTCTCCTCCTTGGTTTGGGACAAGCTTCTGAAATGCTGGCATTTCTCTTGGGCCCCTCCGGAGTCAATTGAGGATTATTTTGTTCAATGGAAACCCCCCTCTTTCAACCCCTTTATTAAAAAACTTTGGGCCTTCTCGTTCCCCCATGTGACTTGGGGAATTTGGAAAGAGAGAAACAACTGGATCTTCAGGGATAAGGAGTCTTCGGAGGATATCGTGTTTGAGAGAATTCTTAGGATGATCAAGGAAAATTTCTCTATTGTCCCCTTCAAGGAAGACAAGATTGATACTGTGGTTTGCTCTCCTTTTGATAGCCTGATTGCCAGGGAATGGAGAATTAGTTGGGATATCTCCATTGCCCCTAATTCTACCAAAAAATATAGGGATGGAGTTTGCTGGAGTTTTCCTATGGAAGGATGGGCCAAATCCAACTTCGACGGTGCGGCCAAAGGAAACCCAAGAAAGGCTGGGTGTGGTGGGGTCTTAAGGGATTCGGTAGGTAACTTTATGGGAGGTGTTGCCACTCCTTTGGGGGTCCAAACCAATCACGTGGTGGAAGCGGCGGGGGCTTATTACATAATCAACATGGCTATGGGAATTAAATGTAAAAATCTATGGCTTGAAGGTGGCTCGAAAAATATTATTGATAGCCTTTGTGGTAGATCCCAACCTGCATGGTCGATAAAAAATTGGATTTATGATTCTAAGGCCTTACTAATTTCGATAAGATAAAAATAACTCATGCTTACCGTGAGGCGAACGCGGTTGCTGATTTTTTTGTCAATGAGGGAGTTAAGAGTGACAAAATTCTTACGTGGCATAAAAAGACTGAACTCCACTCCAATGTTCAAGCTCTATTGGAGTTTGATATGGTGAACAAAAAAAAGGCGGTGTCTTGTCATAATGAGGAAGGTACGAGTCATGAATAGCAATATTTGAAGATATAATGGGGCCGAGTGGATTCGAATGATAAATTATCTACTTTGGCACGCTTTGTGGGTCCTGAGAAGCAAAGGAACTTTTTGGAACATGACTTCTGTCTGTAACAGTATTCAAACTAATACCTCTAAAATGGGTGGGGAACAAAAGAGGGTGGAGCCTACCAGCTTTGAATCACATACCAAGAATGCCAAAGCTTGGAGTAAATTTAAAAGGGGTGGCTTACTTCTGTTCATTAAGAAACTCCATGGCCCTAAGGAGGAGATTATAAATTTCTTTGAGAAGAACTGGAACAATGGGGAGGTTCACCTTTTTGGGAGGAAAGTTCAAATTGATGAAGCTCTGATTGCGGAGGTCACGGGCATTCCAATGGAAGAGCACAAATTCTTCAGAGATAGGAAATTCTCTGACAAAGCTGTGTTGAGGTTCCCCAAATTTGAAACGGAGAAACAAAATCTAGTCAAGACGATGAATAGTTACTATGAAGTGGACACTATAAAAGCTTTGTGGAGAAAAGTGCTAAGGGTAATCATGGAGTACATCATGCTCGACGGCTGCTTCACTAGGGTTTATGGATATCACTTCGTGCTGCTTAATCACTTCCGGCATAAGGTGCGTGTCTCTATCCCCTTCTTCTTGCTCTATTCTCTGAGAAATAACTTTTCTGATCATAGTAGAAGCCCTAAAAGATACCCGATTCTTCACACGGGTCTTTTAAGACTCATTTTTGAGCACTTTCAGAATATGCCCGCCCTTCCAAACCCTCTAGCCCCGTTGGAGCTTGACGAAGATGATACTGAGCCTAGCATTTTTGAAACCAAAGCTTCCCCTAACCGTGTCCAAAGCCCTTCACCTCCTTTGGCCCCCCTTCCGCCTCTGGCCGCTCCCCTCAACCTTCTGGTGCCTGCTCTGTTTCTGCCTCTGGCCACACTAACCCTAATGTCAATTTGGCTCGCTCGAGCTCTCCGTTTTATAAGCTTGTTTCCTACCCCAATGACTCCCTTGTTGTTTATGCTAAGATGGCCAGTTCTAGTCTTGAGGAACTCCACGCCCCCCAGAATATTCAACAGGAGAACTTTAGCCCCCCGAGAGGTGTGGAGTCGGTGTTTTTTGGGGTCAATCCTGAAAGTGACCCCCCTTTTGACTTTGTTGGTAATGCCAAGAGCTGCTCCTGGGACTAGTTGAATTCTACCAAATGGGTTTTTCATGAAATAAGTGAGTTGAAAAACAAAAAAATTATCTCTTCATAGCAAGCTGGGGGAAATTGAAGCTAAAGTTGCTAGGCTTATTCAGCTCGAAGCAGAGAAGAACACCAATATGAAGGATATTACTCAAAAGGACAGGACCATCGAAAATGATATTGAAAAAATCAATGGAACCATGAAAAAGATTGCTGAGAAAAATTGTATAATTTCCAGACATAACTCTATTATCATCAAGGCTATGTTTGAAAGATTGGAGAAAACCCAGAAGAGAGCTCTGATCGTCGACCTTGATCAGGAGAAAGACCAGGACGAGGAAGCTGGAATATCCAAACATACTAGATTTAGCACGAAAAGGAAAGCCCTGACCACCCCAAGTATGGCTCAGATTTTTATGGAGGGGGTTCAGGAAATGGCAGACTTGGAAGAGGTTGCAGACGAGCTTCTGAACTCTATGAATTAGTGGTGGTCGGGCCCTGCTTTTTTTGTCTGCTGGTCGTTTGTTGGTTTCTTTGAGGCTTTTTGTTGCTGCCTGCTGATGCTGGTTTTTATCTTTCTGGTAGTTTTTTTGTTTTTCAGACCTCTATTTTGGTCTTTTCTTGTAATGTTACTTCGTGGTTTCGGGTCCCTGTAAAACCCGTTTATCCCCCTTTTATCAAAAACAAACAACATGGCCATCAAGTAAGATAGTCTACATTAGTGGATGGCCGCACTTAAATACGTAGAATAACTAAGTTTCATATTTTATATTTTTCATCATAGTATACATGGATAGGTAGGTGACTGATGATTGATGTCTCCTAAAAAAAATGTGGATACTTTTTTGGTTCAATCAAGTGAGAAGTAAGGACCATCTCCCACTATGTATGTATATATGAGTTCCCATACAATTGTTGACTCTATGAATATGGGAGAATTACATGTTCACGTACAATAAAAAAGACTAAGGCTAAACATCCAACTAAATTTAAAGACGACTAAAGAAGCAAGACAATTCGACCTTACTTTAGATATCTAAATTTTATGGATATACTTCTATCTATACCATATATGAGGAGTAGCTATATATCATCTTTAATGTTGATAAACTTAGAACTATTCGAATATTTTACTAAGCTAACACAATACTACAAAAGCCATATGGACTTCCCAAACTCTTGTAATGTTGAAGCACTCTTGATAGATGATTTTTTGAGAGGGGCATATAACTCCATTACATAATTTATAAAATTATAAAAAAACATATTTGATAGATATGAACCCTCAAATATTTGTCACATCTTGGACTGTTGCATGTAGTCACTCATCTACCTCTTGAAGAATGCCTAGTGATACCGAACCTTAAATTTCTAAACCTATGATGGGAAGAGAACCTCCCATTACAAAAATAGTGTTATAAATGACATATAATTCCCTATAGGTCTCCTATGCTTCTCCTACATATAATTCCACCTAGTGCCATAATTGTTTCGCTATCCTAGGTGATTTTATGAATGTTTGAAACAAACATAGATGAGATGTTGAAATTGACATGATAACACTTTGCATCTTCAAAAGATCCCATCCAAAAACCTCTTTGATTGTGTCACCAATATCTTTTCCCTACAAAGACCCTTTTCATTTGAAAAACTGTTATTATTATAAAAAGGTCCTTTAATAATTTTTCACTAGTTAGAAAAATATGGAGCTCTATTTCTCTTTAAAGAATAGAGGTAGGGTAGTCAAATTCATGATGCTAATTTTATCAGTGTAAAGACAAGAAATTTTGGTCAAAACAAAAACCATGTGCCCAATGATATGACCTTTCAATGATATTGCCACCACATGGATTTTTGGAACATATCATTTGGCATATGGCTTTTGTAAATATCTCATTCCTATTTTGCATGTATCACTCTTTCTACCTTATATGCAATTGCTCTTAGTTGGCATTAGCAATTACTTTAAGATGGGGGCATACATTCCATTATATGCTTGACTTTGTTCACACACTCTGAAGATGGTTGTGCTATCACAACACCTCTTGATCATCTTTGTAGCACTTATTAGAGTTACCCAAAAACCAACATGTTTTGCTTAGCCCATAAATTTTGTTATTGTTGACATGAAACTCACCTAGTAAATAATGGATTTTACTAGCTTGTGACATTTTCACTAGTTCACAAGACACCTAGTAAATATTGAATTTTACTAGCCTTTGGTGTTTTCATTGGTTGTGAGCCACCTCTAGTAAACAACAAACTTTTCTATCCTATGAGTTATGAATGTTTCCTTTGGTATGGATCCTAGTAAGAATTTATAGATCTTACTAGTTTGAGAGGCCATAGCTTATAAGATTTTATTTTTAATGTATTCTTTGTGTATGCTTTGTGTATGCTCTATGTATGTTTGGATTATTATTCTACTAACTGTGATTGTTTCAACCTAATAGATCTATGTGGCTTGGGTGATCCCACAATACTGGTTTACAATTTTTGGCCAAGTTGGACAATGAATTGAATTTTTTTAACTAAATCTTCACTTTCAGGCACCTATAGCAGCTAAATTGTGAGGAATTTGAAGGTGATGCAAACTAGTGATTTGTGACATTTTGTTTGTAGATTCTAATTTTTTTTTTTGAATTAGATTGCACTTCTTTTTCCATCTTCAAAAACTAGTTTTTAACAGTAAACACCATTTTTAAAGAGTGACATCACTAGCTAACACATAACTTTTTTTCTATGAAGGATAAAATTCTATTTTTTTTGAATTTAGATTTATAACTACGATATCTAGTGCATGGAATTGGTTTCATAACATTCCATTGAATTATTTTTTCTTAATTAAGTTTCAAAGTCAAACCTTTTACAATTTAGACATGATTCACTGGCTAAAGCATAACTTTTTTTGTATGTATTGTAATTCAATTTTTTTTGTTTGATCAAAGACATCAATATCTAGTGCACTGATATTTTTAATTTTTTTTTTATAATTTTCTATTTTTCCACATGTACATAATAGAAAGCTTGATTTTTGGTGAAAAACCTATGTTTAATCAAACTAAAAAATAAAATACCTAATAAAACCAAAACATATCAACATTATATTCAATGGATAGCTCATTCCAAGGACTACTATCATCTAGTTGGGTTTGTGAAGTATTCTCCATTTTCATCCTCAACTGATAGGGACAGGGTTGGATTGAGTCAATCACTGGCTCAATGCTCTGGGTCTCCAATAGATAACCCCTTCGTGTTTCTCTCCACCACTCAACCTATAGGTCCTAAAGGTTATTAGGCACCCCTGCTCCCTTGCCAACCCTGCTATCAATTCCAGTTTCCTGCTACCAAGCAGTTCTTGATGCTTTCCCTCTCTTATTCTTCCTAGCCTTTAATCCTTCTAAAGACTAATTTACCTCCATTTGCTCCCTAACTTGTTTGCAGGGGTGTGCATAGGATTTCATAGCTTCAAAAAAGTCTAGGAAAGGTTCTTGTCCAAGCACAGATCTCCTTTCTTCTATCGTTGCCACCATACCCTAGGTTAGGGTTTTAGGAGGGCTAGTAGCCCATGAGCCCCCATTAGGTCTCTTAGCCCAGTGTTTTAGGTTATTACTCCTTCCTGCTCAATGAACACCATAACCTCGAAGAAAGAACCCTAGCTCAATTTTGGAGCACTTCAATATTTTTGTGGTTTCAAAACTTCTCAGGCCGTACACAGGGCTAACACTGATTTTGAGAAATTTAGGGCTTTTTAAGCCTTTTCTTGGACACCCAGAGGACTGCTCTCTTCCTTTAGCCACTAGATGAATTGGTGATGATTCTTTCCTCTTTTCAGACCTTTGTAAGGTCCCTTGAAATCTTTACACACCCTGGGTTTAAATGGTTAGACACCCCTGCAACATTGGAAGCAATTTTGCACAGTCTTTCCTAACCGAGCATAGTCTGCTTGCCTAGGAATAGACTTTTAGCATGCTATATTAACTTCTACTAATTCCTACTGCTAACATATACACAATAAAGGAGCTTAGCCACATTCCCAATGTCTCCATACTTCTGGGTACGGTGGGAGTGCGGGCTAAAACTCCATCTTTATTCAATTACCAGTCAAAACAACAAGTAAAGTAAAACACAGTATTTACAAGAAAGAATGAAAACGATGTAACAAATATCTAATGGTGCAAAAAAAACTTCTAGAGGATTCAAAACATGTTAAAATAATCCACAAAATACCTCATTTAATTCACTCAATAGCTGTTACAGAAAACAAGAACAGAAAACATAATTTCCACGTCAAAATCACTATTTTTTTCCTTATTGTACTCATATAACTTCAATGTTCCTCATTCTTCCAACCTTGAAATAGGTTGAGAGTTATCTTTTTAACTTGGAAACAGTTAGATTTCCTCTTTCGAGCCTAGGAACAACCAAACATTGAGTGTTGGAAAACACAATGTGTTTTTCAACCTAGGTCTATTTTAGGAAAATAACCCAAACTTAAACTTCCAACTTTATTCAACTTCAATAATTTTAACCTAAGAACCAAAAGGTCCACAACCACAACCAAGATGGTCCTTAAGACCTTACATAGCACAAAAAAATTGATTTTTAAAATAAGACTTCAAAATATGCTTGCACTTTGGCACTTTGGCATGTGCTCCCGCACCATTCTCCCCCTCTCAGCACAAAGATCAAGGAACTTGAGGTGATATCAGTGATAGACCAATGCCTACCTTCTTAAAGTCAGCTTCCTCAACCCAAGTAGCCTCAGATTCATGTTTGTTCCTCCACTAACAAGGTGCTCCATGTACACCTTGTGTCTTGTAGCCTTCTTCACCCTAGATTCCAAGATCTTCTTTGCCTAAGGTTTCTCTTGACTAGGAAGGGGTATATTACTGATATCCTTAAAGATCTCCTAGATTTTCTAAACTTCATCACTGACTGTCCCCTTATACCTGATTAAATCAACAACATTAAATACTGGAGATATGCCCAAATCAGATGGTAATTCTACCTTGTATGCATTCTTCCCATACTTAGCTAACACCTTGCATGGTCCTACTCTTTTCATCTAAATTTTGGTTGACATTCCCTTCTGCAACCTTGATTTTTTAAGATGAACCATAACATAGTCACCTACTTGAAATTACACATCTCTCCTTGACACATCAACTTTATCTTTCAATTTTTGTGTTGCTGTTGTGATTGTCTTATTAAGCTGCTCATGAATCTCCTTCATGGTCTGAGTGAAGTCTTCTTCATGTCCACTCCTATTCTCCTAAGATCCAAGGTCTCTGAGTTCACAAATACCTCTTGGGTGCATCCCATACACAACCTCAAAAGGACTTTTTCCTGTAGTTCTATTGACACTGTCATTATAAGCATATTCAGATTGAGAAATCACCACATCCCATGTTTGTCCATATTCCTTTGTCAAGCACCTCAAAAGATTACCTAGCACTCTCTTAACCACCTCTGTTTGACCATCGGTCTGAGGATGGTAAGCTGATCCAAAAGACAGATTTGTTCCCAGTCTGCTCCATAAATTCTTCCAAAAATGGCTCATGAATTTCACATCCCTGTTCGATACAATGCTCAATGGCAATCCATGGATTCTTACAACTTCCCTGAAAAAGAGATGAGCTATGTAGCTTGCATCATGTGTAGTCTTACAAGGGATAAAGTGACTCATCTTGCTAAATCTATCCACAACTACATAAATACTGTCAAAACCAGTTTTGGTCTTAGGAAGACCTACCACAAAATCCATGCTCACACACTCCCATGGTCTGTTAGGAATAGGTAGGGGCTGATAAAAACTAGCATTGCTGGCTCCCCCTTTGGCTTTCATGCAAACTACACACTGATCCACATATTTCCTAACATCTCTTGCCAATTTAGGCCAATAATAGAACATTTGTACCAGCTCTAAAGTTTTATTTATTCCAAAATGCCCACTAAGACTGCCATTATGTTTCTCTTGGATCAGATTTTCCCTCATTGATCCTCTTGGGACACATAACAGATTGCCCTTAAATAAAAATCCATTTTGCAATGTATACTTAGCATATTGACTATGAAAATGATTCTCAAAATCAGAGCATACCTTGTAGGCTTCTGAAAAGTCTTCATCATCACCATAGAGGTCTTTGAAACTCTCCAATCCAATGCTCTTCAGCTGTATTTCCTGCACTATCAACATTCTCCTGCTTAATGCATCTGCCACCTTATTCATTTGTCCCTTCTTATGCTTGATGGTAAAAGTGAAAGCTTGGATGTATTCCATCCATTTCAAATGCCTATTACTCAGATTCTCTTGGGTGTTGATATAATTGAGTGCCTGGTTATCTGTGAAGACCACAAACTCTTTGGGTAACAAATAATGCCTCCACTTCCTAAGGGACTGCACTAAAGCATATAATTCCAGATCATAGGTGGAGTATTTTTTCTTGGCTTTATTGAGCCTTTCACTAAAGAAGGCTACAGGCCTACCTTCTTGACTAAGTACTCCTACTGCTACTCCACTTGCATCACACTCAACTATGAACAACTTATCAAAACTAGAAAATAACAAAATTGGTTGAGTTGCCACTTCTTGTTTCAACTTTTCAAACCCTCTATCAGCTTCTTGAGTCCATTTAAACTTTTTTTTAGTCCACCTTTAATGGTAGCTAGAACTGGTGCACATATACCACTAAAATTCCTGATGAATTTCCTATAAAACTGGGCTAAACCATGAAAGCTTCTTACCTCTGTTGCTGTGGTTGGTGTAGGCTAGTTTAGGATGGCTTCCACCTTGCTTGGATCCATCTTCAATGTTCCTTGGGATACCACAAAGCCTAGATACAAAAGTTCTTCTTTGAACTCACACTTCTCAAGGTTGATTGCCAATTGTTCTTCTTGTAGCCTTTTAAGTACCATCTCCACATGCTTCAAATGTTCTTCTACTGTCTTACTGAAAATCAGTATGTCATCAAGGTAGACTACTACAAAAATCCCTGTGAAGTCCTTGAGCACCTCATTCATTAGTCTCATGAACATGCTAGGGGAATTTGAGAGGCCAAATGGCATCACTTTCCACTCGTACAAACCATCATTTGTCTTAAAATTTGTCTTCCATTCATCACCCTCCTTGATTCTGATTTGATGATACCCACTCTTAAGATCCAACTTGGTGAAGAATTTTGCACCTCCAAGACAATCCATCAAGTTTTCAATTCTAGGAATAGGAAACCTATACCTAATTGTGATTCTATTAATTTCTCTAGAATCAGTGCATAATCTCCACTTACCACCTTTTTTTGTTTCCAAAACCACTAGGACTGCACATGGACTAATACTCTTTAGAATAAGACCTTGATTCAACAATTCGTCCACTTTCCTTACCACTTCAAGATTCTGATCTGGCGTGAGTTTTTTATGCTGCCTTTTTAGGTAAGGAAGCTCTAGGTATGAAATCAATTTGATGGCTTATAGCTCTCCTTGGAGGTAGGGTTGCAGGTGTACCATCACTAACAATTTCCTTGTACTTTTCTAGCAGCCTTTGAACTGTTTTAGGTATGACTGTCTTCTCAGCCTTTTCTTCATATTTTGACTACATTAGGACCACATATCCTTCATTCCCTTGGTGTAGATCCTTAATGAACTCCTTTCCACTGCTCAACATGATGTTAGGAACCTTTGACTGCCCCTCATCTTCTTCTAATAATAACTACAACTTGAAAGTTCTTCCATCCTTCTTAAATTCAATGGTGTTCTCCTTCCCATGATATATAGCACCTCTGTCATATTGCCATGGCCTGCCAAATAGAAGATGGCATGCATCCATGGGTAGTACATCACAAACTAACTTGTCTTTATATCCTCCAATTGATAATTCCACTGTTACCTGCTGATTCACTAGAACACTCTGCCCTTTGTTCAACCATGTGACTTTGTAAGGGTTAGTGTGGGGTTTGGTTTCCAATTTCAACTTCTTTACTTCCTCCTCAGAGATGATATTATCTATAGAACCATAATCTACAATGACCTTGCATACCTTTCCAAATATCTTACACCTTGCTCTAAACAAAGCTCTCCTTTGCTTGGGTTCTTCTTTGACCGGTTGTCTGATTAACACCCTGTTAAACATCAGATTTTCTCCTACTTCTGATTCTATATGACTGATCTCAGGTGATTTGACACTCATGGTGTCCTCTTGTGCATAGGCTACTCTCTTTTCATTTCTTGAAGAAGAAGCTTTCTCTAGGCATCTATAAGTTGGATGACCTAGCTCATTACAGTGATAACATTTCATGGTGGCAAAGTAAGCGTTACTTCTGCCTGCTCCTCTTCCTCTGTTTGAACCTCCTTGAGGTCCTCTTCCTCTATTAAATCCTCCTCTTGAAGATGTTTCACCTCCATGTTCAGTGAGTTTTGATTCTCCTTGGTTTCTTTGGTCACTACCTCTTCCTTGGTAACCTCCACACTGTCCTCTTTGATCTTTGCATTTGCCTCTTCCCTTAAAGGACTGATCATGCTTCCTTTTATTCCTTTCTTCAATCTTTATAGCCAGCTGATAACATTGATGGACTTTCTTGGGGATGAGTAAATCCATCTCTTCCTGTATGTTCCACTTCAAGCCATTAAGGTACCTAGCCACTTTCAGGCTCTTATCCTCTGTCAGATTTGATATCAAGCAAAGCTTTTGAAACTCTTCAGTATAGGTGTTGACATCTTGATCTTTCTGCCTTAGACTCTGTCTCTTCTTGTGAAGTTGGATTTCATAATCATCTGGCATATATGTTTCCTTTACCTTAGCAACCATTCCTTTCCAGGTTGATATGGGTTGCTTGCCTTCTTTCTCCCTTTCAGTCTGAACAAACTTCCACCATGTCAAAGCTGATCCTCTCAACCTTGATTTAGCAACCTTCACTTTCTATGCTTCTGTGACTTCATCACATTCAAAGTAGTTCTCCATTCCATTTATTCAATCCATGACCAAATCAGGATCCATCTCTCCATTGAACAGTGGTATACCCTTAAGTCCTTTTCCACTCAGGGCTTTCAATTCCTTCAAGAAAGGCTCCTCCTCCAAAATAGGGTCAAGTTTAGGGACTTTGTCTTCCTCTGCAACCTCTTCTTCCTTTGGCACCATTCCTTCCAACCTTACATTGTTCAATGCTTTCTCCAATTGCTCTATTCTTTCTTTTAAGGACTTGTTGTCCTCTTCCTATTCTTCAACCCTCTTGGCTAATTGTGCATTTTTCACCATGTTGGGAGTCTCACTTGACTCAACTTCTGACATATAAGCTGCTTTCCCAAATCTTTTACTCAGCTCTGATACCAATCTGATAGGGATAGGGTTGGATTGAGTCAATCACTAGCTCAATGCTCTGGGTCTCCAATAGATAAACCCTTGGTGTTTCTCTCCACTACTCAACCTATAGGTCCTAAAGGTTATTAGGCACCCTTGCTCCCTTGTCAACCCTGCTATCAATTCCAGTTTGCTGCTACCAAGCAGTTCTTGGTGCTTTCCCTCTCTTATTCTTCCTAGCCTTTAATCCTTCTAAAGACTAATTTACCTCCATTTGCTCCCTAACTTGTTTGCAGGGGTGTGCATAGGATTTCATAGCTTCAAAACAGTCTAGGAAAGGTTCTTGTCCAAGCACAAATCTCCTTTCTTCTATCGCTGCCACCATACCCTAGGTTAAGGTTTTAGGAGGGCTAGTAGCCCATGAGCCCCCATTAGGTCTCTTAGCCCGGTGTTTTAGGTTATTACTCCTCCCTGCTCAATGAACACCATAACCTCAAAGAAAGAACCCTAGCTCAATTTTGGAGCACTTCAATATTTTTGTGGTTTCAGACCTTCTCAGGCCGTACACAGGGCTAACACTGATTTTGAGAAATTTAGGGATTTTTAAGCCTTTTCTTGGACACCCAGAGGATTGCTCTCTTCCTTCAGCCACCAAATGAATTGGTGATGATTCCTGCCTCTTTTCAAACCTTTGTAAGGTCCCCTAAAATCTTTACACACCCTGGGTTCAGATGGTTAGACACCCTTGCAACATTGGAAGCAATTTTGCATAGTCTTTCCTAACCGGGCATAGTCTGCTCGCCTAGGAATATACTTTTGGCATGCTATATGAACTTTTACTGATTCCTACTACTAACATATACACAATAAAGGAGCTTATCCACATTCCCAATGTCCCCATACTTCTTGGTACAGTGGGAGTGCGGGCTAAAACTCCATCTTTATTCAATTACCAGTCAAAACAACAAGTAAAGTAAAACACAGTATTTACAAGAAAGAATGAAAATGATGTAACAACTATCTAATGGTGCAAAAAAAACTTCTAGAGGCTTCAACACATGCTAAAATAATCCACAAAATTCCTTATTTAATTCATTCAACAGTTGTTACAGAAAACAAGAACAGAAAATAGAATTTCCACGCCAAAATCACTGTTTTTTCCTTATTCTACTCATATAACTTCAATGTTCCTCATTCTTCCAACCTTGAAACAGGTCGAGAGTTACCTTTTTAACAACTTGGAAACAGTTAGGTTTCCTCTTTCGAGCCTAGGAATGACCAAACATTGAGTGTTGGAAAACATAATGTGTTTTTCAACCTAGGTCTATTTTAGAAAAACAACCCAAACTTAAACTTCCAACCTTATTCAACTTCAATACTTTTAACTTAAGAACTAAAAGGTCCACAACCACACCAAGATGGTCCCTAAGACCTTACATAGCACAACAAAATTGATTTTTAAAATATGCTTGCACTTTGGCACTTTGGTAGGTGCTCCTACACCATCAACCTAAGCTTCAAAGGGTAAAATTTTGCAAAAAATTGGTGCAAGAGGGGGAGAAGGGCACAAAAGGGGGGTTCAAATGAACCCAAGTTCGAGTGAACCCCCCTTGGAGGTTTTCTAGAACTAAGGTTTGAATGAACCCCCCCTTTTATTCAATTTTCCATTGTCTTTGTTATAAAAAATACCAAAAAAGTGGGTCCCATCATTTAATAGGGTTTGCTCAAACCAAGGTCCATTCAAACCCCTTTTGGGTCTATTTGAACACCCCAGTTTGTGCAAAACCATAAAAAACAAAAAAATTTCATAGGAGTGTTTTTGCAATTTTCCTTCCTCATTGGAATTGTAAACCAATATTGTGGGATCACCCTCTTCTTGCTACGTGTATCATGTGTGTTTATCCTTCATATCTTAATGTTGGATACAATCCTAAGCTTGGGGCTATCACATATCTCAACTTAGGTGGTTTCCTATCTCTACAGTATTTTAATGAAAATACTTGGTATTTTCCATATTGTATTGTGGGTATGAATCTAAGTGCACACCCTCACTAAAGTGGGGGTTAAATGTAGCATTGTAAATTGTTGCTGCTTACAATTTCACACTAGGTTTGGTACTAAATTTGAAATGTGTTTAATTCTATTTTTACTATGCTTGTTTCATCATATTTTTGGAAAAAATGGTTAAGTCCTTTATTACTAGGCCTTTTTAGAGAAAATTAGGCCTAGAAATTAGTGCAACATGCTGGAATCCTAGTTGTATGCACCAAAAAATTTGAATTCAAAAGTTTTCCTTATTGTGATTAAGGATGTGACCTTGCTTGTTGGCCTCTCCCAAATGGTTACTTGGATATGTTCTTGTTCTCATATATAAGTAACCTCTTATCTCCTTTATTAGTCTGGAGAGAACAAGTTAGAAAGAAGCAAGTAAGAAGAAAATGATTAGATCTATATAATTTGAACAATTTATAGTCTACAATCTGTCAACTAATGAACTCCATTATTACAATAAATTTATGTCCAAGTATCATGTGATGTTGCTTATTTATTGTTATTAGATCATTGTTATATCCACTAACACTTGCAGGATTTCAAAGAATCCTCTTCCTCCTCCTTGTGTTTGATTTGTGTGGCTACATATATCTTGAAAGGGTTTTAGATTTGAATGGTAATTTTTTTTACTATGTTGATTATCATTATCATTTTTTATTTTCTTCACCTCTTCTTATTGTGAGCATGCACTCTCTATCATCATAATTTCTATTATGGAGGTGGGAACACCAACATAGGCGTTAACTGAGGCAAGCCCATACACAACACAACCTTTTTTTTCCTCTTTCCATCTTGTACTTGTATCTAGGTCATTATTTTGGAAGGAATATTCAATATCCCAACTCATTTGGAGACTTTTAAAACCCTACATCTTGTCCTTACTAGTTCATCATTAATAAATTAGGGTATACTAATTATTCGGGCATATTCACACTGTGAGTCTTGATTTTCTCTATTGCAAGAGTGTAGAAAGTTTTGAATCCATACAAGAAGGTAACCCTCATTTTGGTACCTTCAGGACTACACCATGATAAGCTGGTGTCCACATGATGCATTGACATCTTCAACAATTTTCCCCATTTTTTAATGTCAGGTTCCTCTCTGTGCTGCTTTCTCAAATCTACTTTATATTTCTTGTCATTTATTCTATAGTGTTTGTATACTATCAAATTTAGTCAATTTTGTCATAACTAGCCTAATTCAGTGTATTATCCCATCGATCCTTGCACTTTTAATAAAGGAACAAAAAATTGGTTTGCTCTTCCTTGAGGATAGTAGTCAAGCACAACCCCTTGGTTGATTTTGTGTTCCAATTTTTAGGTGAAAAGATATATTTATATTAATTCATTTAGTCTAGACCCTCCTCTTTTCACCTCCCAACAATAGGTACCTATTCTTGTCGATATTTTTTCAAGCTCAATGCTTCCACTAAAAGTGGACCCATTAGCTTGCAGTTACCCATAAACTAATATCTTTTCTCCTATTATAAAGATAAAATCCATTCACATTAATATTGTAATTAATTTCTCATGTTTTGGCTATTCATGAAATGGATGTAAAAAGTGTATTGAACCATGAGGATCTATAGAAGGAGATTTATATGGAGAAACCATAAGGACTCATTAAGAGTTCCTCATTGGATTTTAAATATAAGAAGTCACTCTATGGGCTTGATCAAGCCCCATGGCCTTGGCATGCTAAGATGGACTCCTTTCTTCTCTTTGACAAATTCTCTTGATGTTATTTTGACTCAAATGTATAAATTTTAAGATAGGAGGATTTTTTTCTCTTTTTGGTTCATAATGTTGATGATTTGATTGCCATATGGAGCATCTCATCCATCATTAACATAATCAAGATTTATTTTCACAATAGATTTTCCATGGCTAACTTGGGTGTGTTGCATTGTTTTCTCAAGATCAAGATCATAATTGCACAACCTAAATATTCCCTTGATCTTTGTGTTTGGTTTCATACGGTTAATTATATATCTACATTAAATCTTTCTATCAAGAGTCAATCTTGAGGCCAAGTGTTCTACTCCTTTAATTGATGCTACCATTTATCTAAAAAATGTTAGAACCCTCATCTACTTGACTCATACTCACCCTTATATTTCATATGTTGTTATCATGTTTCATAATTCATATAGAAGCCTCACAAGATTTATTGGAAAGCTTCCAAACGTACTCTTCCCTATATACAAGGCACTCATAGATACATGATTGACTATGTAGCAAGCACAAGTTTACAAATAATTTGATTGTGTTGGTGATCTTGATGATTGTTAGTCCACATCTACCTACAAATTTCCTTGGTTTTAGTTCCATTTTTGGTCTAGAGAAAGAAGAAACATGCCATTGGTCTCTCATTGATTGAGATTGAGTATTAGGGAGTTTTCACAATCGTTGTAGGCTATTTGGATTTAGAAGATCCTCAATAAAGTTAGAATTCCTTTCTTAAAGCCATTAATCATTTATTACAACAACTAGAGTTCCATCTAAATCTCAAAGAATAAAATCTATCATCACTAGACCAAACACATTGATATCCACATGTAGTTTCTTTAAGAGATCCTATAGGAGCAAGTCATTGATTTGTGTTATTGTCCTATGGTAGAGAAATTTGTACATATTTTCAACAAATCCTTCACTGAGAGAAAGTATCTCAATCTATAAGATCTAGTGGGGGTAGGGACATAATTTGTTTAAAGGGGTTACTTACCCTTTTTTTGAGTCTTCTCATGAGAGGAGTACTTCCCATTGGGTTTTCTCCTTCTCTTCTTTTTGAGGGGATATTGTTGTACATGGGAACCTCATTAAGCCTTGTATCTAGAACCAATCCTTTGTATATTTTATCTTCCCTCTAAATTACACTTAGGGGATGTGTTAGTGTGAATAGTCTATTTCATAGCTAGTTATCCACTAAGGTTATTTTCACACATACTTAAGTTTAGTTAGGGATTTTTTCACTTTATCCCACTTGGTTGTGCTTTTAGTCTCTCGGGTGCTATATTCTATATATAATCACCTATTATTTTCATTATAAGGACTCATGTTTGTATGCTTTGCATTTCAGTTAAATAGAACATAATTTATTCTAACATTTTAAATTTCCTATTAATTATTTCCTTTCAATCATTTGCATTCTTGAATGAATTCACAAACAAGCCTTATAAATTATCATACCCTAATTTTTTGGTAGTGATGAGTCAATTAAAAATTATTAAAATAAAAAACAATATCAAACTAAAAGCTAAATACTTTTATTTATTGTTTAATTCCATACAATTATTTGAAAAAGTAATATCACATCTTTAAATATTGTTCCAAATATTATTCCTAAAGTATTTATTGTTCAACATTAATTAATTAATTTACCCTAAAACATACTATTTATAAATTTTTATCTATTTCCTTACCTGTCTTATCCTCACTTGCAATATTAGTTAAATATTTAAACCATAATTATTGTGTATATAGACAAATTAACTTTTTAGCAAATAGCATTTTTCACTTGAATTCTAATGTGAAAATAAACTTATTTTAACATAATTGATGATATCTTCTCTTTGATTCTTTAAGAATAAACACATCACTTTTAAATAGTATGTTAAGTAAAATACTATTCCTATCACTTCACATCACAAAATTAGACAAATCAATTTTTTCTTAAATATTATTCTGTTATTGCAGTTCTACATATAAAAGATTAAATTTAATATTATGTTTAAATATTATTCCATTGTTGTATTTTTATAGCTAGAAAAATTAAATTTAATGTTATTATTAAATATTATTATGATATTGCAATTTTACAACTAAAAGGATTAGATTTAATATTATGTTAAATTATTATTTTGTTATTGTAATTTTACAACCTAAAAGGTTAGATTTAATATTATGCTCAAATATTATTTTGTTATTTCAATTTTATAGTTAAAAGAAAGAGATTTAATTTTATGTTTAAATATTATTCTTTTATTGCAATTTTACAGCTAAAAAGATTAGATTTAATATTATGCTTAAATATTATTCTTTTATTATAATTTTACAGCTAAAAGAATTAGATGTAATACTATGCTTAAATATTATTCTGTTATTACAATTTTATAGATAAAAAAACTAGATGTAATATTATGCTTAAATATTATTCTGTTATTACAATTTTACAATTAAAAGAATTAAATTTAATATTTTACTTAAATTTTATTCTATTATTACAATTTTACAGCTAAAAAGATTAGATTTAATATTATGTTTAATTATTCAGTTATTACAATTTTACAGATAAAAAAATTAGATGTAATATTATGCTTAAATATTATTCTGTTATTGCAATTTTACAGCTAAAAGAATTAAATTTAATATTATGCTTGGCTAATAAAGCCAAATTTACAACTAGAAAGATTCAAATAATAAAAAAGTATTTCATTGTGTAGAGAAGGAAATTTTTGTCTCACAAAAAGTATCCATACTTCATCTGTGAAGAGTAGTGTATAAGTAGAACGATATAGATTTGTTGAACATAGATAATCCATATTTGGCCTCTTCGTTTATCTGTGGACATGGCAGGAATTCCATGTAACTGGGATGAAAATATCAAAGAATATTATCAAGAGGCTAAGAAAGCAGTTGGTGAAGTGAGCAACAGTATGCGTGTGCCCAAGGCTCTAATGAGTGCCAAGGAAGAAGCATACACTCCTCAAATAGTGTCGCTGGGTCTTTACCACCGAAGGCTCCAGGAGGCAACTGAGAAATATGATCATTCTCAGATGGAACTTTACAAGCTTAAGGAGGTAGTTGATAAAGAAGTTGAGACCATCAGAGTCTTGTTTACAAAAATAGCTGAGACTCGTGCAGAGTTTGAGAAGTTTTACAGTCAAGAATGTACTAGAGGTGGACACTACAAGGATTTTATGGATGATGATGATAGACACCTTATTCCTTTTCCATTTTCTCTCCATGTTCACCACTGATATCAGCGTGCCTGCACCTGTAACTGTAAGGTGTGATATTGTGAAGCTGGAGAACCAGATTCCTATTTTCCTTGTCAAACAAGTGGAAAATGCTCTGGAGACAAGTACAAGGTTTGAATCTAATAGAGTTCAAAATGCTTTGAGTAAGAAAACACTTGAATCTCAAATACATCGCCTGTGTTGCTTCCAGGTAGGTGATACTTGTTGAATATAATTTGCAGAATAAAGTGAAAAAGAAATTGTAGAAATAAAAGATTAAAAACAATCAAAAAACAAAAACACAGATTTATCATGGTTCACCATCAATTTGATGGCTATGTCCACACTCAAGGATTATCTCTTATTATTATCAAGTTCTGAATTAATTACATTCAACCAACAACTTCATTATATAAATCAGTCTCTAACGAATTAATGGAAAAATCCATTTGAAATAGACAACTTCTAAATTGACCACACATGCCAATAGAAGTAATTACAGAATGAGAAAGCATTTTGAATTATGAAGGCAACATGCTAATTTTAGCTTCACTTAACCCAACAATCTCCCACTTGAAGACCAAATTGCTGCTTAGAAATATCCCACTACTACAGAGTTAAAGTCAGAGTTGCACAAGTCCAAGAGAAGCTTTACAAAATTCGAACTTCTCCCTTGGAACTACTTTCGTCAACATGTCAGCTGGATTGAGCTTTGTGTCAATTTTCTCCACCTACAGCTTCCCTTCTTCGATACAATGGCGAATGAAGTGATATCACAACTCTATGTGCTTCATTTGATTATGAAAAGCTGAATTCTTTGACAAGTGAATAACACTATTGATATCACAAAAAAAAGTAAAAATAGATTGCTGAAACCACAAATCACCTATCAATCGCCACAACCAAATAATTTCCTTTGCCCCTTTAGAAAGAGCAATATATTCTTCTTCTGTAGAAGAAAGTGCAACCACTTGTTGCAACTGAGAAACCCAACTAATTGCTGCCCCAGCAAAAGTGAATGCATAACCGGTGGTAGAATGCCTTTTATCCAGATCTCCAGTCATATTTGAATCAACATAACCTTGTAGATGAATGTCCTTACCACCAAAACATAAACCATGATCAGAAGTACCTTTTAAATATCTGAATATCCACTATACTGCCTGCCAATGTTGTTTACTCGGATTACTCATAAATTTGCTCACTACTGCCAGTCCCTGAGCAATATCTAGATGAGTACAAGTCATGGCATACATTAAACTGCCAATTATTGATGAATATGGAACATGTTTCATGTATTATTTTTCTTTATATGTTTTAGGACACATAGCTGAGGATAGCTTAAAATGATCAGCCAAAGGAGTACTCACAAATTTGGCATTCTTCATATTGAATCTATCTAAGATTTTTAGAATATATTTTTCTTGATATAATCTAAGTTCTCTCTTTTTCCTATCCCTAATTATATTCATCCCAAGAATCCTCTTTGCTGCCCCTAAATCCTTCATGGAAAATCTCTGAGACAAATGTTGTTTTAACGCACGAACTATACTCACACTATTTCCAGCAACCAACATATCATCAACATAAAGTAATAAAAGGACAAACTCACCATTTGGAAGCTTCTTGTAATAGACACACAGGTCTGAATCACAACGAATAAATTGTTGTTGAGTCATGAAGCTATCAAATTTTAAATACAATTGTCTAGGGGCTTGCTTGAGCCCATACAAACTCTGCTTCAATCTACAATATAAATGTTCTTGACCTGGTTTGGCAAAACCTTTAGGCTGCTCCATGTATAATTCCTCTTCAACATCTCCATGAAGAAAAGCAGTTTTGACATCTAATTGCTCAAGTTCAAGATCCCAAATGGCTTCCAAGCTTAATACTGCTCGAATAGTGGTCATTTGCACAACTGGTGAAAATATTTCATTGAAATCAATACCTTTTTCTTGAGCAAATCCCTTGATGACTAATCTGGCCCTGTAACGCTGATGACCTCCCTCTTCCTCTTTCACACGATACACCCATTTATTCTTCAGAGGTTTCTGATTTTGTGGAAGAGGAACCAAATCCCAAACTTGTCGTTAGCATGCAAAGACTCCATTTCTTCATTCATTTCCTCCATCTATTTGACCGAGTTTGCATCTTTGCAAGCTTGTTTGAAAGTTCCCAACTCTGCCTCACCATAAAGCAACAAATCATAATTATAATCTTCTATTAAAAACAACTGAAAATCATCAAATTTCTTTGGTAGTTTCCTCTTTCGTATTGATCTTCTTAATTGAGAATCACTGTCAGACTGCAAATTTCCTTATTGCTCTACATTTTCCTGATTATTCTGTAAATGAACACCACTGCCCTGTATTTCAATACTCCCCTGTTCTTGCACATTTTCATCAAATGTTTGCCCATGTATTCCTCTAATGCTCTATTTTCCAAGAACTCCCACTTGATACTATGAATTTAAAATTGGAGGTAGCGTATTTTGTAGAGATGGTTGCGTTGGGAATAGAGGCATTGAACTTGCTTGTGAGGATGATGAAGTATGCATGGGAGGCTACGTACAACATGTTAAAGGCTATGAATTGCTTATCAAAGGTAGTGAATATGTAAAGGTAGGCACACTAATATGTGAAGGCAAAGATATAAGGTTTGAGGGCTGCGAATGAGTTTGTGAAGACAGTGAATTAGCTTTTAAAGGCAGCGAACCTTCTAACAAAGGTTGTGAATTAAGGATGGAACGTGAATTATTTAGGGAGGGTAGTGTAGGAGGAAATGCATGATCTAAGAAAGGCAGTGACTAGAGACTTAGTGGTTGCATAGAGTGTAAGGGAGGCTGTTGTTTGATCATTGAAGGCAACGATTGGTCATGGAAAGGCTACGTGTCTAATAAAGTAGGCAACACATTGCTTAGCAATGGTTGCGCCAAACTTGTGGGAGGATGCATTTTATGAATTGGATGTGTATTAACATGAGAGGGAAACACATGATGACTTTGAATAGGCTGCACTACAGTTGATGGAGGCAGCGAACTATATGAGTGAGGCTTCATATCAAACAAAGAAGGCATCGCTTCTACATATTGAGGCTGTGTGATGACTAAAGGGTGTGTGTGATGATTAACAGGGGACGACATAACTGAAGGCAGAGTGTTTAAATTTGATGGTTGTGAACACACAGGGGTGTGAGCATTTGAAGGAATTTCTAAAGGCTGGGAGAAGGTAACTAATGTTTACTTGACACAACCATTATCAAATAAATCAACATTAAAAAATTCATCTAAAGATTTGTCTAGAGGTTGCAAACCTGGGAATTTTTTCTCATTGAAGACAACATCCCAACTGCGCACAATCTTTCTGGCAATGGGATCCCATGGCCTAAAACCAAATTGATCTTCTCCATATCCTAGAAAATGCACCTCTTTGATTTGAAATCAAGTTTCATTCGTTGTTCTTTGGGAATATGCATGAACGCTTCATAGCCAAACACCTGCAAATGATGATATGAAATTCTCTTCCCAAGCCATCTCTTCTCAGGAGTGTCAAAATCCAAACGAGATAACGGGGCACGATTTATCAAATAGACTACAGTGTTGCATGCCTTTGCCCAAAATTATTTTCCCAACCTGGCATTGGAGAGCATACAACGAGCTCTCTCTAAAATTGTTCGATTCAACTGCTCAGCTGCTCCGTTTTCCTGAGGGTTGAATGGGACCACCTTTATTCTTTGGATGTCATTGTCTGCACAGAAATTATCAAACTTCGAGGACCAAAACTCTCCTCCATTGCCAGTTTTCAGACATTTAATTTTATGCCCTATTTGATTTTCAACAAGAGCCTTGATAATTTTAAACTTTGAAAAAACTTCTGATTTTTTATTCAATATGTAAATCCAAACTTTTTGAGTATAATCATCAAGAAAAGTGACAAAGTAATTTGCACCACCAAATGAAGTTACCTCAGTGGGACCAAAAACATCTGAATGCACAAGTGCCAAAGGAGTAGTTTTCTGATCATGGCCTATCCTCAAGAAGTTGGCCCGACTTTTTTTGCCATAGAGGCAATGTTCACAAAACTGCAAATCCAGCGATTGCAAGCCGAGAAGCTAATCTCGTTGAAGCATTACTTCAAGCCCTTTCTTATTCATGTGACCGAGCCTCTTATGCCAAATTTCTGAATTATTTTCCATGACTGTCATGGAAGCTCCTACTTCACCATGGCATTTTAAAATATAAATATTACCCAACTTCTTGCCTTTTGCAATCACTAAAACCCTATTTGTTACTTTCCAATTTTCTAAAGAGAATTTAACATCACACCTAAAAGTAATTAATTGACTAACATAAATTAAATTTCTTTTCAATAAAGCAACATATCTTACATCCTTTAAAACTATATCACCCTTACCAACAATTTCACATTCCTTATTGTCACCAAGAAAAACCTTACCGAAAACACCTTCTTTGAAATTTTTAAGAGCTTGCCTACACAAAGTAGCATGGAAAGAAGCTCCGGAGTCAAGTACCCAAGAGTCTGCACAGTTGTTTCTCCAGCAGCCAAGATCAAAACACCGTCATCCTTTTTACCTACAGTGTTTGCAAGTGATTTTTAATGACTGTGTCCTATGTCTTCTTATAATTCCAACAATTTTTCTTTGTGTGGCCTAGCTTGCCACAAAACCAACATGCACCTATTTTTCCTCTTGACTGCGATCTAGATTTTGACCTCCTTCGATTATTATATTTGCCTCTTTCTTTACTTCTACTTCTATTACCAATATGTACAGTCATTAATGCCTCACCAAATGAGTGTTCCTAATTTTTTCTCCACATATCTTCAGTCAGTAAAGTGGCTGCAACATCATCGAATTTCAACTTGCTTTTGACAGCCATCGAGGTGCTCACTGCCATCACAACACCTTCCCAGCTATTTGGTAAAGAACACGGTAATAAAATAGCTTTTATCTTATCATCCAAATTTATGCCTACAAAAATCAGTTGGGTAACTGATGTATTAAATTTGTTCAAATAATTGGACATAACCCCTCCTTCTCGCATTTTTAAATTATACAATTTATTCATTATAAATACCTTATTGGAAGTAGATTCCATTTCATACATTGAAGACAATTTGTTCCACAACTCTTGTGTTGTCTTCTCTGCAGAGACATTAAATAAAAAATTGCTGGACAACGACAGGAAGATTGTAGCTCTTGCTTTTTTGTCCAGCTTCTCCCATTCTTCATCTGATAGAGATCCTTTCCCTTTGGATTTTCCAGCCAATGCATTCGAAAGATCTTGTTTGATAAGAAGGGATTCCATCTGCACTTTCCAAAGCCTAAAATTTTTTCTTGCAAACTTTTCTATTTTCCACTTGTTTGCATCTTCCATGGCTACAGAAGTTCTTCAAAATTTCTTGCACCAAATTTCTCCAACTTGCTCTGATACCAATTGTTGAATATAATTTGCAAAATAAAGTGAAAAAGAAATTGCAAAAATAAAAGATTAAAAAAAATCACAAAACAAGAACATATATTTATTGTGGTTCACCATCAATTTGATGGCTACGTCCACACTCAAGGATTATCTCTTATTATTATCAAGTTCTAAATTAATTACATTCAGCCAACAACTTCATTATATAAATTAGTCTCTAACGAATTAATGGAAAAATCCATTCGAAATAGACAACTTCTAAATTGACCACGCATGCCAATAGAAGTAATTACAAAATGAGAAAGCATTTTAAATTATGAAGACAACATGCTAATTTGGGCTTCACTTAACCTAACAATACTGATATCAAGATAGAGAAAGAAAAGCATCTGTTAGGCTATATGCACAAATGTATCTCCTTCGTACTCGAAGTTGAGAAAAAGCTTCCTGCAGATCCTTATCTGAGTTGGTGTAAGAAGGTTTTGGATATGTTGGGAAGCCTGGTTGAGCAAGTGGGGAATCATTTCCACAAGCGTCCAGGCAAAGCTGACATTAAAGATTTTCTCCCCAAATACAATGCAAGGGAGCTGGTCAAAGGCGAGATTAAGTTTAAACAATTTACAGACCAAGGTAAGATCAAATTTTGCAGGAACTCTGACACGCTTTATCTTCCTCAGATAACAATTTTAGACACCTACACTGAAGTGCTGTTGAGAAATTTTCTTGTGTTGGATTTCAATGATGCGAGTGGAGAGAAACGCGTGACGCACTACATGGAATTGATGGACTGCCTCATCGACAACCCTGAAGATGTCACCTTGCTGTGAGAAAGTCACGTGATTGAATGGCACAGCATGATCATCACCGACGAATATGTGGCAAAGATGTGGGACAGCCTGTCTCAGCCTTTCTTTCTTGCAGGTTTCGTGGAGTCTCATGGAGATTTGAAAGACCAAATCAAAGAAGCGTTGTTCAAGAACTTTTACCAAAGAAACCTTACCAAATGGATGGAGGAATTCCAAACGTAGTATTTCTCAAGTCCATGGAAATTCACGGCATTACTGATTGGGATATTTGTGCCGGTGTTGACTATAGTGCAGACATATTGCTATGTGAAGGAATGTGGGGGAGAGCATCGTCCAACTAGTGGTGGCCACAAACATTTCAGCCCCTCTGGATAGTTTAGAGTCATGGCATGAAATTTTATTATGTGCCACCAAAGATACTTAGAAAGCATTTATTTGTTTTTGGTCTTAGGTTTAATGAAGAGTTAGATGATTGTGCGTATAAACAAGAATGGTCACCCCCTAGCTCTCCACAATGGCTGTGTTATTTATGGAGGAATTGCATAGGTACCTAAGATTTAAAAAGGAAATATTTAATAAAAATTATGTATTATGTGGTATAATAAAATTAATAAATAGGTAGAAATAAAAATCAAGGGTGTTAGATTTAAATTTTCATGATTAAAGATTATAAAGGTTAAGTATAATAAGTGAATTCTGTGAACTGTGTCTAATAATTGTATGTAACTTGATCTTTTAATTTTGTGATCTTATTTTCAACCAAATCTAGTAAATGAGAACATAAAAGAGTCTTTATCTTCATATCCCAATAATCATAGTTTTCCCTCTTAAACTAAGATATTTGAGGTTGAGTGAATTTACAGTTGTTTTTGATAAAAGGGGGATAAACGGATTTTACAGGGACCCGAAACCACGAAGTAACATTACAGGAAAAGACCAAAACAGAGGTCCAAAAAACAAAAAAACTACCAGAAAGATAAAAACTAGCATCAATAGGCAGCAACAAAAAGCCTCAAAGAAACCAACAAACGGCCAGCAAACACAAAAAGCAGGGCCCGACCACCACTAATTCATAGAGTTCAGAAGCTCGTCCGCAACCTCTTCCAAGTCCGCCATTTCCTGAACCCCCTCCATAAAAATCTGAGCCATACTTGGGGTGGTCAGGGCTTTCCTTTTCGTGCTAGATCTAGTGCATTTGGATATTCCAACTTTCTCGTCCTGGTCTTTCTCTTGATCAAGGTCGACGATCAGAGCTCTCTTCTGGGTTTTCTCCAGTCTTTCAAACATAGCCTTGATGATAACAGAGTTATGTCTGGCAATTCTACATTTTTGCTCAGCAATATTTTTCATGGTTCCTTTATTTTTTCAATATCATTTTCGATGGTGTTGTCCTTTTGAGTAATATCCTTCATATTGTTGTTCTTCTCCACTTCGAGTTGAATAAGCCTAGCAACTTTGGCTTCAATTTCCCCCAGCTTGCTATGAAGAGACAAATTTTTTGTTTTCAGCTCACTTATTTCATGAAAAACCTATTTGGCAGAATTCAACTGGTCCTAGGAGCAACTCTTGGCATTACCAACAAAGTCAAAAGGGGGGTCACTTTCAGGATTGACCCCAAAAAACACCGACTCCGCACCTCTCGGGGGGCTAAAGTTCTGTTGTTGAATATTCTGGGGGGCGTGGAGTTCCTCAAGACTAGCCCCGATCGTCTTAGTAGAAACAACAAGGGAGTCATCGGGGTAGGAAACAAGCTTATTAACCAGAGAGCTAGAGCGAGCCAAATTGGAATTAGGGTTAGTGTGGCTAGAGGAAGAAACAGAGCAGGCACCAGAAGGTTGAGGGGAGCGGCTAGAGGCAGAAGGGGGGGAAAAGGAGGTGAAGGGATCTGGACACAGTCAGGGGAAGCTTTGGTTTTAGAAATGCTAGGCTCAGTATCATCTTTGTCAAGCTCCAATGGGGCTAGAGGGTTTGGAAGGGCAGGCATATTCTGAAAGTGCTCAAAAATGAGTCTTAAAAGACCCGTGTGAAGAATCAGGTATCTTTTAGGGCTTCTACTATGATCAGAAAAGCTATTTCTCAGAGAACAGAGCAAGAAGAAGGGGATAGAGACACACACCTTATGCCGGAAATGATTAAGCAGCACGAAGTGATATCCATAAACCCTAGTGAAGTGGCCATCGAGCGTGATGTACTCCATGATTACCCTTAGCACTTTTCTCCACAAAGTTTTTATAGTGTCCACTTCATAGTAACTATTCGTCGTCTTGACTAGATTTTGTTTCTTTGTTTCAGATTTGGGGAACCTCAACACAGCTTCGTCAGAGATTTTCCTCTCTGAAGAATTTGTGCTCTTCCATCAGAATGCCCATGACTTCCGCAATCAGAGCTTCATCAATTTGAACTTTCCTCCCAAAAAGGAGAACCTCCCCATTGTTCCAGTTCTTCTCAAAGAAATCTATAATCTCCTCCTTAGGGCCATGGAGTTTCTCAATGAATGGAAGTAAGGCACCCCTTTGAATTTTACTCCAAGCTTTGGCATTCTTGGTGTGTGATTCAAAGCTGGTAGGCTCCACCCTCTTCTGTTCCCCACCCATTTTAGAGGTATTAGTTCGAATATTGTTACAGACAGAAGTCCTGTTCCAGAAAGTTCCTTTGCTTTTCAGGACCCACAAAGCATGCCAAAGTAGATAATTTATCATCCGGATCCACTCGGCCCCATTATATCTTCAAATATTGCTATTCATGACTCGTACCTTCCTCATTATGACAAGACGCCGCCTTTTTTTCGTTCACCGTATCGAACTCTAATAGAGCTTGAACATTGGAGTGGAGTTCAGTCTTTTTATGCCACGTAAGAATTTTGTCACTCTTAACTCCCTCATTGGCAAAAAAATCAACAACTGCATTCGCCTCACGGTAAGCATGAGTTATTTTTATCTTATCGAAATTAGTAAGTAAGGCCTTAGAATCATGAATCCAATTTTTTATCGACCATGCAGGCTGGGATCTACCACAAAGGCTATCAATAATATTTTTTGAGTCACCTTCAAGCCATAGATTTTTACATTTAATTCCCGCAACCATGTTGATAATGTAATAAGCCCCTGCCGCTTCTGCCACGTGATTGGTTTGGACCCCCAAAGGAGTGGCAACAACTCCCATAAAGTTACCTACCGAATCCCTTAAGACCCCACCACACCCAGCTTTTCCTGGGTTTCCTTTGGCCGCATCGTCGAAGTTGGCTTTGGCCCATCCTTCCATAGGAAAACTCCAGCAAACTCCATCCCTGGATTTTTTGGTAGAATTAGGGGCAATGGAGATATCCCAACTAATTCTCCATTCCCTGGCAATCAGGCTATCAAAAGGAGAGAAAACCACAGTATCAATCTTGTCTTCCCTGAAGGGGACAATAGAGAAATTTTCCTTGATCATCCTAAGAATTCTCTTAAACATGATATCCTCTGAAGACTCCTTATCCCTGAAGATCTAGTTGTTTCTCTCTTTCCAAATTCTCCAAGTCACATGGGGGAACGAGAAGGCCCAAAGTTTTTTAATAAAGGGGTTGAAAGAGGGGGGTTTCCATTGAACAAAAAAATCCTCAACTAACTCCGAAGGGGCCCAAGAGAAATGTCAGCATTTCAGAAGCTTGTCCCAAACCAAGGAGGAGAAAGGACAATGAATAAATAGGTGATTAGCCGATTGAGCATTGCTTTTGGAGAGGTAGCATCTATTGGGGATCATAAATCCTCTTTTCCTAAGATTATCCATAGTAAGAACTTTGTTTTGCAACAAGGACCAGAAAAAAATGTTAACCTTAGGAAGGAGATGCTTAGTCTAGGCTTGCGAACACAGGGGGGAGGGTTAAGAGCCTGAGAAATCCAGGCAAAGGTAGAAGAGACAGAAAAACACCCAGACGGTTCGTATCTCCAGATAAGTCTATCCTCCTGATTTAAACAAAGTCTGACGACATTCAAGGAGGAGTAAGCATGGACCAACACAGGGTTAATCAAGGGGAGATTGATCCACTTACCATCCTGCCAATAGTCTTTAACAAAAAGGCCAAAAGTATCTTTACAAAAATCAACCCATCTACTAAGATTCTCATCCTGAGACAACAGTTCATCACGCAGCCAACAATCATCCCAAAATATAACCTTGTTTCCATTGCGAACCTGCCATTTCAATCCCAGTTTTACCACCTTTATCCCATCAGACATGTAGTTCCAACAACTTGATCCTTTCACGAGATTAGGATTCTCAATAAGATCTTTGAGGGAGTTATTGTTCTGCAGATACTTGCTTTTGATTATTTCACTCCATTCACCAAAGGAAGAAAAAAGTCTCCATATCTATTTAGCTAGGAGTGATTTATTCAATAGTCTAATTCTTCTTAGTCCCAGGCCTCCTTCCTTTTTAGATTTGCAAACCAAATCCCATCCAACAAGAGGCATTCTTTTTCTTTCTTCAACTCCAAACCAAAGGAATCTCTTTTGAATCTTCTCAATGGATTCATCATATTTGGAGGGGATTTTAAAAAGACTGAGGGCATAGATGGGGAGATTTTGCAAGGAGGCTTTAAGAAGCTAGAGTTTTCTAGCCTGGCTTAGTTGAGCACCTTTCCAACCTGAGAGTTTTTTCCCAAATCTATCAACCAAAGAGATCCAGAAAGTGTCTGGAGGTTTTAAACAAAGGGGCAACCCCAGATAAGTAGTAGGAAGGGACTCAATCTTGCAACCAAGAATTCCAACAATCTTTCTCTGTCTATGCAAAGGAGTATTAAAGAAGAACAACAAACTTTTTTTCTTATTTATCACCTGACTAGAAGCTCTACCATAGGTATCCAACAATTTCTTCATCTCTTTAGCTTTCGAGATAGCAGACCATCCCATAAGAAAAGTGTCATCCACGAACTGTTGATGAGAGCATATCAAATTGTTCGATGAAGGTTTAAGCCCCATAATAGATCTTTGAGCAACCAATTTACTCATGTTTCTGCCTAACACCTTAGCCATAATCATGAAAAGGATAGGAGAAATGGGATCCCCCTGTCTTAACCCTCTAGAACTCCGGAAGAAGGTAGAAGGGGATCCATTAATACGAACCACCACAGAAGCAGAGGAAATGAGTTGTTCAATGAGTTGTAAAACCCTTTCATTGAAACCAAAGGATTTTAAGATCTTAAACAAGAAATTCCAATCCACCCTGTCATAAGCCTTCAAAATGTCAAGCTTAAGAAGAAAACCTTCCGATGTTGAGACCAAGAGGGAATGAACATTCTCATGAGCATGGACAATAGAGTCAAGTATTTGTCTTCCAGGCACAAATCCATTATGTTGAGGGGCAATAATAGAGGGCAGAATAATAAGCAGCCTAGAGGTAAGCACCTTCGAAATAATTTTATAGAAAGAATTACAGAGACTAATGGGTCTAAGACCTTCAAAATCCTACACTCTAGGCTTTTTGGGGATAAGGGCCAAGAAAGTGGCATTTAACTCCTTCAGCAGATTCCTAGAATGGAAGAACTCTTTCACTGCCTTCTCAACATCCTCCCTGACTATGTCCCAAAACCAATGGAAGAAAAGTAAAGGGAAGCCATCAGGACCAAGCGCTTTGCTTCCTTCAAAAGAGAAAACAGTTTTTTTAATTTCCTCACTGGTGGGTATTGCTGTTAACATTTCATTATCTCTAGAATTAACAATATTGGGGATAGCCTCCAGCAGCTGATTTTGATCATGTACATCAATTATATCCTCTTTCTCAGACAGGAGATTCTTGAAGAAAAGAACAGCTTCTCTTCTAATCTCCTCCTCCTCATAAATTCTACCATCAACCACAATCTTAGAAATTTTGTTAGCAACCCTGTGTTTAGAAGCTGAAAGATGAAAGTATCTAGTATTTTTATCTCTAGCTTTTAGCCAAAGAGCTCTAGATCTTTGTCTCCAAAATTTCTCTTCTCTAGTAATTGTCTCATAAAGTTTTGAGAGAATCTCATTTTCCTTTTCCTTAGTTTCAATCATATAGCCTTCCTTCTGAATTTTGTTTTGGATTTCAGACAGCCTAAACTGAAGATCATATTTGATTTGAAAGATATTGCCAAAAGACTCTTTTTTCCACTTTCTGAGATTCATTTTAACTTCTCTTAGTTTTTTGGCGATTCTAAACAAAGCAGTACCTTTAATTTTAATATTCCACCATTTCCTAACTTCCTCTCGAAGGAGAGGATGGGAAAGCCACATCTTCTCAAAGCGAAAAGGGGTATTCCTCTTAATCTTTAAGGGGTCAGCAACGAAACTAATAGGGAAATGGTCAGAACCAATCCTAGGGAGGGTTTTCAAAGAACAGTAATAATTTAAAATCTAGATATCGGAAACAAGGGTTCTGTCAAGTCTCACCTTGATCAAATCCGACATAATTCTTCTATTCGACCAAGTGTAAGAGCTACCTTGCAAGTCCAGATCGATCAAGGCATGATTGTTGATGAAATCCAAGAGATCTTCTTTAATTTCTTCATTAATCTGAGACCCTCCAAACTTCTCACCCTGAAGGAGAGGAGAATTAAAATCTCCCATGACAACCCAGGGGTCATTTTGAAAGATATTCCGGAAAACAACCAACTCTTTCCAAAAATCCTTCTGAGCTTTTTTACAATTTGGCGCATAAATATTAGACTGAATCCAGCTGAAATTGTCTCTAATATGAGTAAATATAGTGGCAACATGGTTAAGATGAGAAAAAAGAGGATCACCTCCTATGACCATACAGTTCCAAAAAGTTGCAACCCCACTAGAAGCCCCAACAGAATCACTGCCCTGAATGGAGCAGTGCTGGAACAAAGAGATCTTTTCAAACTTTTCACTTAATATTTTGGTTTCCTGAATGAGGAGAATATCAGGCTTCTGGTCCCGAGCAAAATTGTGTAAAGGGTGTGTGCAAGAAGTTGAGTCCACTTTTTGGCCAAAAAGTGGAAGTGTTTTCCCTGATTTTCAGTATTTGACACATTTGACCTTAAAATTTGAAGCACTTAGAGATGAAATCTTTAAAAAAGTCACTAATCATAAAATGTAGGCTCGAGTCTAGTTTCCAAATATGTAATTTATTTCAATACCCAGATTGTACAAATTGAGTTTCAATAGGCATTTCAAAAACCATTGTTTAAAAGTCATTTTTTTTTTTACCATACCATGCACGTAGTAACGAAGATCCATATTTTGACTTAAATTATCAACAGATTTTTCTAAATCCTTTTGGGAAAAGTTTTATGACTTATTGAACCTTGCTCTTGATATTTTTTGTAATTTTTATTGAATATTTTTTGTTCATTTTTATTAGGCGATTTGTCATTTTGAAAAATCATCATGTACTCTATACATGCATAAGATGACCTAAACTTATCATTTTGATTTTTTTTTTTTCAAATTGAAAAGAATTGTCTGAAGTTTGCTCTCGTGCAATTCGCTTGTCAAAATGTTATGTTGATCAAAAGTTATTCAAATAGTAAAAAACTCTGATATTTAAAGTTTATGGACCAATTTTATTAGAAATTAATTGAAAAATACAAAAAATAATTCAATTCCAAAACAAATTATATATTTAGAATCTACATTGTTTGATGTAA
>VDFB02014442.1:130336-183497 GCA_007258455.2 Sequoia sempervirens | reverse complement strand
CTTTAGATTTCAAATATATCCACCAATCCTCCTTATCTTACATTTTAACATAAACTAAAAAAACATAGTGGACATGCACACACATATAAAACTACATTAAAATAGTGTTAGATCTTACAATTTTTCAAGGCTTATTTCATCCTCTTAGACGATCACTCTTACTAAATCATTGGCATAAATTAGATGCACACAATGGCACATTAAAGGTTTATTCCTCATGTTGGATTCCCTATTTTATATAACTATATCTTTATTATCTACTTAGGTCAATCTTATCTAGATTTTTCTTAAATATTAATATTCATAAAATATGGCACAAAGCATATTGATGCATTTCTATCCTTCCACATAAATCTATATAGTATCAAAATATAGGTAATTTTATGGTTAAATTGAATCTCTCTTAATTGCCAAATAATCCATTATGATTGAGGATGGGTGGATTATTATCTAGGATCACATCTTAAAAATCCTATAGAGGTCATGTGGTATGTTTTTCTTCATACATATATTCCCATACAAACCTCTTTCCATGTATTATCAACTCGCCTATATGATAGACACCTTCCTAGATTTAAATTTCATACGATATATATGTACCCAAGTGTTTCCAATTGGAATTGCTATAATTATACTTTTATGGCATTATAGATATTCAAAATAGTTTTCATAAATCTACCAAATAGACCCATTCTTGACATTGAACCTGCGAATTTTAGGTATGTCCAATGAAAGGTCAGGTCTAGGGGTTCATAAATTTCAAGTACTTTAGTGTTATAGGTTTAAGATTTTTACAGTTTAGAGTCCTAGGTTTGAAAAACTTAGGGTGAAGTTTGGATGGCCCTTGACATAATTTAGAGTTGCAAGTTAGTGTCAATTGGAATCGATTGTACGTGTTTAGATTTACAAATTTGTTAACTAAATTTGCAAACAAACATCAAGATAAACTTTATGAATTTTAACCATTCTTTAACATATTGATTTCTAATCTAATTATAATTTAAAATTGAAACTAAAGTTTAATATATATCATTTTTTCCATACAAAGAAAATAAAATTTAAAACATTTAAGCAATGTGAATGATTTTTTGTTCGATTCCAATTTAGGGTTTTAACAATTTTTTTTGTTCCAATTCAATTTAGGGTTTTAGTTTTAAACAATTAGGGTTTTTAATGAATTTTTTTTGTTTCAATTCAAACTAGGGTTTTCAAATTCAATTTTTTTCATTTGATTTGAATTCAGGGTTTCAAAAAGCTCGATTTGGATTTGTAAATGCGATGTTTTTATTTCATTTCGATTTCTAGGGTATTGAAATGCAATTTTTTTTGTTTTGTTTCAATTAGGGTTTTCAAAATCAATTTTTTTTGGGTTTAATCGAACAATTTAAGATTTAAAAGTTAAATTTTGTTTCTAAAACACAATTCAAGGTTTTTTTTTTTATTTTTATTAAAAAATGTTTAAGTTTCATTGCAAGTTTTCGTCTATTTTGACAATTATTGAATTCTACTATAACAATTAAAAAAATGATTAAAACGTGACATAAATTAAAAAAATACATGCTAAATTAACGTATTTCTTTTAAAATTTCAATTCAAACTAAAAAAATGCAAAGAAATGGTGTTTAGGTGGGGTACCTATAGCTAGTCGTGGGGTCGCTGTCGCCAACAATCACTCGGGTTCCCGTTCGCAGCAGTGAAAACTGTTCTTTTTTTAAAAAAATAATAGTATAAAACGGGATCCCGATTTATACAACTCGGGATCCCGTTCTTTATAAATCGGGATCCCGTATTTTATAAATCGGGATCCCATTTGTATTAAATCGAGATCCCATTCTGTTTCCATTGGTTCGGAGTCCGACGAGAAACAAGATCCCGATTTTTAAAAAGCGGGATCCCATTTGGTCTTAGGCTCGGGATCCCGAACCGTAATGGGATCCCGTTTGTTCGATGCCGATTTCAATTTTTTGGCTAAGGCAAAAAACTTCCATGTTTCGTGGACTCAAGTTTGTGCACTTACCCTAAAATATCCTGCTTGTGGGGATTATTTAGTCCCCTTATATTCCAAGATAATAACTTCATGGGAATTTAGGCGAGAGAAGGAGTTCCGGGATGGTTTTTAGGAACCCATCCGCAATTTCTTGAAAGCTATGGTGCTCTCTTATCAAGTTTTTGGGTTTTCTTCCTTTGGCCACATAAATTGCCCCACAGTCTGCTTTTGCTCTCGATCTTGTTGAAATCCCACAGGGGGTGATTTTGATTTTGATCTTTGATTTTTTCTTCTTTTTCTTAGAAAGCACCTCTTCTCTATCTGTATCCTCTTGACTGTCTGATTCTTTGTTGGAATCCCATTCTTTATCAGAAAGGAATTTCTGCTCCCAAGGGAGGGTATCTATAAGTCCATTCCCGGAAGGCAAGGAGTTGCTTTTTTCAAGAATGCTTGCCTGGCTAGGGTCCAAAAAAGTGTCTTTAACAACATCAAAAGAAGCCAGATCCGAGTAGTATTTAGCTCCTAGGTTATTTGTCCCAACCGAAGACACAGCCAAAGGAATGCCTACCTCAATAGAGAGACCCTGAGAAGAAATATCATCCAGCCCTGGCGTCACAGGGTTCCAAAAAAAGGGGCTCCTCTCTGAAGTAAAAGAATCATCCGATTTACTAAGGGCTAAATTCCCTGCTTCCCATTCCACACTATCCTCTTTGACTTGAGAATCAACAATAAGTTCCATAATCAAAACTTGGGGGATCTGGGTGGCAGAGCCTTCATTTTCAGCTTCATCAGACATCTTGTGTTGAGATCCATCCAATTTGCTTAGAGCCAAGGTACCAACAGTGCAGTCCATTCCTTCTCCTTTATCCTGAGGGCCGGCCTTAAACTCAGAGGCAAGAGCTTCAAGGGCTAGGATGGTGGAGCCTACATTTCCAGCTTCACCTGAGAGGTTTTCAAGGGTTTCAACAAACTTTCCCACTATCTCTGTAACACATTTTTCCTCCTACTTCTTTTTCCATACAACTTTTGAGACCCTATTGGGTTTTTCCATTTCTTTAACTGCCTTAAGGGGGCAATGCTTCACCCAATGGCCAGATTTTCTGCAGTTGAAATAGGCGAAAGGGATGGTCTTAAACTCAATAGCTTGCGACCAAGAGCCGAGCTTCGAAAGGATCTCAACAGAGGAGGGGAGATCAGCATCCTGAGAGACACCAACACATATTCTGGCAAACACCAGTCTCCTTCTAGCAGCAGTCATAGGGTCAATCGATAAAAGCTCCCTAAAGGAGCTGGCTATCCCCCTAAACACATCCTCTTTCCAATATTCCAGAGGAAGACCATGAAGCCTAGCCCAAACCGGAGCATTCTCAAAGATGGAATCCGATAGATTTAAGTTTGAGGACCATTTTTTAAGTGCGAGAGTAGATTTCCCAATAACCCATGGTCCTCCGCATTTTATAGCCTTAATATCATCCAAGTTCGAGAACTCAAAAGCAAAGACCCTTTTTGGGAGGGCCGCAATAGAAACACTACCATTTGTTCTCCATTTTTTCTTGACGAAATCCCTAACAATCTCAATATTTGGCCTTTGGCCCATGAATTTTCCAACCAGGGAGTTTTCCATTATTGCGATATTATGATCAAATATCTCGTCAGGAATAGAGATTGCAAATTTACCAACTGAAGGGTTGGAGATATTGCGCACTGGGGGAAAAAAAGACTTACCATTTGGTTTAACCCCAAACAGTGAGGCCCACTTCTTACGATGCCCACCGTTCGTGTCACCAGACCTAGCTGCATCCTTGAGGTTATCTTTTGGGCAGTCGCCGATAGGAAAAACAGGGGGAGGGACCGGAATATTCTTCCCCCTGGGTCATCCGCACGCTTTTTTAGGGAGTCCTCCCGTTCTGGGTCCTCCACGCTTTTCTTCATGCACGAGGCAGGCCCGTGACCCACTTGGGCCTTCTCAATTTCAGGAAAGACCTCTTTAAATTAGATTTTTTTTTTAAATTTGTAAAAATACAAATCCAAAAATGAAATATTTTTGTAGAATACAATATCAATAGAATTAACTTGTTGTACAAACATAAAAATTGCACGCACTAAAATATAATTTATTTGTTTGACAACATACAACATACATTGGTACTCTCTATTTCTTGCATTCTCTTTATATGATATATAAATATATAACAATTAACAAAATATTTCAATTTTTTTAAAATAACATTTATTACATGTCATACATAAATACAAAACTATTAGTATATAATTAAAAAAAAATGAATGAATAAATAAAATTTTAAGCATTATTACTGCACACAAGAAATCTATAAAAAATACTAAAAAGATAATTAAAAATAAATGAATCAAGTTTATGAATCTCTCTAAAATAAAATTTAGTGAACCTTTCACTTTCTTATTAAAGAATTTAAAATATTTTTCTATCATTATAAAATAAATTAAATATTTAATTTTAACCATGTATTTATTAACCATTTATCTTTAGTATAAAGTAAAAATCATTTAACATTTTTGTTTCTTTTAAAATTCGATTTCCACTGTGATTGTGACGGAAGACTTGCGGGCAGCTGCAGTAATCCCATATTCGTAATGTAGCCAAAGGAATAAATTGTTCGATTTGATTTGTTATTCCACATATTTTATAAAGAAAAAATTAAAGATAAAAGAATAAGTAAAGAGCAAAATAAATAATGAATGCTTACTCATTGGGAAACAAACCGTTTATGATTGTGTTAAAGCTTTCACTATAATCCAAATATGCCATGTTCTTTTAAAAGTGTCCCACAACTTTTGACCCACTCGGATAATATAACATTTAGATTAGGGAAAACAATTAAGAAAATTATAAGTTAAAGAACAAACAAGATATCAAATTAAATACTATAATTCTTTAATATTTCAGATTAGTATTATAGAATTGTGTTTTTAGATATCTATAAATAATATATACATATGTTATTATTTTTTATATATTTAGGTTAGTTTTTTATTTAATTTTATTATTATTTTAATAGAGTATTTTTTATATAAATATAATGATGCATGGTAGAATTTTATTTTAAATAAGGTTTTTTATTTTATATTATTCATCTATCTTATATATATATATATATATATTTTATGTTTTTATTTATTGTTTTTATTCATATGATTATACGTTTTCATGTTTTTTTATTCATTATATTTATGTAAGTATTCATGTAAATGTTATGAGCTAGATATAGCCATTTTTATGTCTTAGGACTAGTTTGTGATTGTAGGCTCCCTCAATTTAAATTAAAAAAAAAATCAAATTGATCAATTTGGCATGTTAACTAGATTACTATTTACTATTGAAAAACCACAAATCTATATGATGTGTTGTGATAGCTTTATACTTAATAACATTCAATATACTCATATTTTTCATTTCATCAAATCTTTATCAGTCATTTATTGTTCTAAGAGGCATCAATAATTTAATTGATGCATAAAAAATAATCTATTTATAAACTAACATCATAGTACCACATGGATCACTAAGTATTATAAGTTTTATCACAATTATATTCTAATATTGCACAATTAGATCTCAAACACAATTTTTCTACAATAACGATTGTAAAAGAAAATATTATGATTTCTAAATAGTAAAGTCTAAACATATTCCTCAAAAGTAAAGACAATCCTCAATCCTTTTTTACAAAGAAGGTTGAAAAATCAATGACTACAATTCCAAAATGTCTTAATCTAAATATAATCAGGTCATAACTAAACATAAACAATTTTAACAAAGAAAGTTGTGAAAAGAAAAAGTTGTCCTTCTGAAATGATGTATTCTAAACATAATTCACATAATTCAACACAATTTTTTTTAAAAAGATTATAAAAGAAAAGACTTTGATTCCCAAATAATCTTACAATTAAACACAAATAAATGAAATAATTTAAACATAAACTACATAATTAAATACAATTTTTTTTTTTTAAAGATTGTAAAAATATACTACAATTCTCAAATAACCTCACACAAATATCTTATTTTTAATTATAAAAAATTAAAAGAATTGAAAAAAAAATGATTCCCAAATAATCTCATACATTATTCCCAAATAAAATCATAATTAAAAATAAATATTTAAAAAAAATAAATTATAATTCTCATAATTAAACACTTTTAAAAAAAAATCAATTAATGTAATCTAAACAAAATTATCATATCTCATACATTATTCCCAAATAAAATCATAATTAAAAATAAATATTTTAAAAAAATAAATTATAATTCTCATAATTAAGCACTTTTAAAAAAAATCAATTAATGTAATCTAAACAAAATTATCATTACTAAAAGTTGAGTAACCTTTTCCAAACTTTTAAAATGGAAAAAAAAAAAAACACAATCCTTATAATTAAATACTAAACAAAAACCCTTTTTTAAAAAAAGACTATGATTCTCAAATAAACTAGGACAAAGAATACTATTCGTTTCTGAAATGACGTAAAGGTAGAGTAAGCCGTGTAGTTATTGCTCTCTAATCTTACTTTATTCATCTGCAGCTTCCCAAGCACAAGAATTTATGAAGGAAATGATTGCTCCCCTTTTTCCTACAGCGAGGGGTTATGCTTCTTCATTTAAGATTTTCCAATATATTGTATTATTTAATTTTAAAAGCTTTGATTAATTGAATTTAGTTGTTTATTAATAATTTTGTTAATTAAATTTAATTTATATACAAGTTGTTTATGGTATATGTTTTTATTTAAAAAAATAACATTTATATATAATAATGGTACTATTAAGATAATATAAAAGAGAGTTACATATAACACAAGATTTTGGTGTTTAAAATATTTTAATATTCAATAAATGTTTAAATAGAATAAACTTTTGAGATAGGGAAGCACTTTACAATACTTTTTAAAGAATAAGGCCCTCCATAATACATCTCCAAGAGATCTCAAATACATAACATAATATTTACATCCATTACAATGATGTGATATATATAACCAACATCCAACTTCAATTAGATGTAATAAGCATTCATACATATCATTGTCTCTCCATTCAACTTGCATAGCTCTTGGCTGTAGATTTCTAATCAAATTAGATCACATACAATTTGATACAACATATTACACATCTATCATAATGAACTCACAATCATAGAGATGATGCACTTTCAAAAATAGAAAATCCCCCTAAGACCAATAAATGGGTATATGAAAGTGGAGGCAATCTTCTATCGTATGCTTAATTTAATTAAATCAAAAAATTAGACTTGTATGAGAAGAGATAAGATTTATATTCAATATCATTAATCAATCCACATAGTTCTCGTGGCAAGCTACAATAAGTGATCATAAATAAATGAATTCCAAAAGAAGAATATGCAACAATTAGTAAGCACCAAATTATTGATGGATCAAATTGAAAAATAGTGCCCACACTTACTTCTTTATTCACATAGCTATCACTGCAAGATGTAATCTCACATACTTCAACATTTTTTCACCACTCACTTTTACATGGTTTGCATGAGTATCTTACATACAAAATGCACCTTCACGTTAATCATTTGAAATTGATAAATTACACCTATTAACGTTTGAATGTGGTACAACTGATATATTCTTGTCTATTTTCTTTAATAACATGAAGATTTTTAGACTTCAACTCATCTGGTATTAAACTTACAGCAAGATCCAAGGATTTAGAAAAAATGTCTACACGTTGATACTATCCCCTTAGAAACATTAGAATATGTAATTGTAAAACTTTAGTTAAATTTTGAAATTGACTTCCCACTTTTCTTTTGATTTTTGCTAGTTCTTGAACAAGGCAAGGTTGACAGTACACGTATATTGCTCATTAAAGGCAACAAAAAAAAAAACTTCTAAACATAGCTTGAAAAACTACCAATCATTCATTAGCACTCCCACTTAAGGATTTAACAAAATGATTTATCCATACATCTTGTTAATTGAGATTCTTCACAAAAACCAAGAAAATTTGAGGCTTAAAAAACTAGTCAACCATTCTTTAATACAAGAATGTATAAACATATGATTACATTATGTTAGGTTAATTTTCAGAAAAAATTGCATTTGCATTATAAGTAGTGTTGCACAAAAACCCAAATCAAGAATACCAACAATTTCTGTAGATGCTCTGTATAGAATTTCTACCTCCATTTGACAATAATTATGGAAAAGTGCCTCTTTGATTTGAGCTTTCAAGTCCTCATGAGTCTCTAAAAACATAAAAGGAAGGAAAGCTAAGATGGGCAGCCCCATTGATGAGCAAGAAAATTTTGGCCTACGATCACAATTTTTCAATATATTACAGTTGAGGCTTTATATTCATAATAGAGAAAATAAGAATATATTCATAATAGAGAAAATAGGAAATATTAAAAAAAAAAAATTATATGCTTGACACATTTTCTTAGATAAAATATATTTTCACCTTAAACAAATTTTACTCTATAAAACTAATAATAATAGGAAACTGCTGGTATTGGCATGGTGTGATGGTTTCTAGGTGGCATTGTTGTTCTTGCCACGAGGGCTCAAACCCCGTTGGGGTGGTATTGTTGAATGGTTGTATTCCGGTTCATAGCTCCGACCAAAAGTGTTTACCCCTTGAATAAAAAATAATAATAATAATAATAGGAAACTGACAGTCTAAAAAACAATTAATTTCAAAAAATTAAAGAGACTCAATTTTTCGTTTTGCAGAGTTTTGATTACAAAACAATAGGCCAAACGAATTGCCATAGTCAGGGACTAACAATGACAATATATTCTTTCACGTATGTTCATTTGGTAGTGTTTCCACGCATTTTTTTTGGAACCAGAATAGTTCATTTTACAGCTGGAAAGAAAACAGTTTACTGTCTACAGAAGGAAACTTCAGCCTCGGGTTAAGCCGTATTTCGAATTTTGCAGCTATAAATTGATGGATTATAGAAGGAATTGCGAAGTCTCACGAAAAGCCTTTGTGGTCCATTTGTTTATAGGAAATATCAGCTCATCCCTGCTGTTGGGTATAGTTGCTGTGACATAATTTCTCTCACCTCATCCATCTCCAAGTTGATCTGTGGTGATGGCAGCAGCCGTAAGTGAATGGCCACCAGTTGCAGGTGAATGGCCTTCTGATGTCGAAGAAATTCTGCAAAAGGGAAAGCAAGCTGTTTCAGATATTGGAATGAGCATGCGTGTGCCAGAAGCCCTGGTGAATACCAAGGAAGAGGCATACATTCCTCAAATGGTGTCGCTGGGTCCTTACCATCATTTATGGTCCAAAGATAAACCCTTGGACCCTTCCCACCAACATCCTACCCATCTTTCACAGTTGGAACTTTACAAGCTCAAGAAAGCAACTGAGAGAGAGCCCGAGCTCATCAAGCGCTTGTTCACAAATATATCCGAGGCCCCTTTCATATCTGAGTTTGAGCAAATTTACCACCGGAAGATAGAAGAGGAGCACATTCCAGAGTTTACTTGGATGATGATGGTAGATGCCTTGTTCCTTCACGACTTTCTCTCCACCTTCACCAGCCATATTATCATGCCTGCAAAGGAAAGCATAATGTGTGACATTGTGAAGCTGGAAAATCAGATCCCTCTTTCCCTTCTCATACAAGTGGAAAAAGTGGAAAAAGCGGAAAAAGCATATGATATGGAGTCTCGAATAGGTAATCTGTGTTGGACTTGCTTCCAAGTAAGTCTTCCTGATATCAAGATAGAGAAAGAGAAGCATCTGCTAGGGTATATGCACAAACGTATCTCTGCCATCCTTCAATTCCAACCTGAGATCGTGGAAGAAAAGCGGAGTTGTTGTCAGTGGGTTTGGAGTGGAATAGACACCGTGGTTGCGGCAGTGTTGGGTGCTGTTATCCATCATCCAGCCCGAAGAGATCGTCAGGATTTTCTGGACAAATACAACGCAGAGGAGCTGCGCAAGGGCGGGATTAAATTTCGACCATCCAAGGAGTCGGGTAAGAACGGATTTTGTAAAGCCTCGGACACTCTTTATCTTCCTCCGATAAGAATTTCAGACCCCTATACTGAAGTGGTCCTGAGGAATTTGCTGGTGTTGGAGTTCAACGATGCCGGTCAGCAAAAAAACGTGTCGCAGTACGTGGAACTGATGGACTGCCTCATCGACACCCCTGAAGATGTCGCCTTGCTCCGCAAATGCAAGGTCATTGATCGCGAGAGCATCATGATCACCGACAAGTACGTGGCAAGGACGTGGGACGGCATGTCTAAGCCCTTCTGTCTTGCAGGCTCTCTGGATAATGCTGACGCCTTGAAAGCTAAAATCAAAGAGGCGCTCATCAAGAATTACTATAAAAGTAAGATTAGGGGCTGCTGGGACGAATTCCGTATGGAGTATTTGTCAAGTCCATGGAAATTGGCGGCGTTATTGGTAGGATTTTTTGTGACCCTCTTGACACTGGTGCAGACATACTGCTCTGTGAGGGAGTGTCAACCAGAACATACTACAACGGAAAGAGGCGGCCGCAAGGCTTTCGGCCGTTTTGGGTAGCTGCAAAAAGTGGAGAATGGAAGTGTGGTATGCTAGTTATTAAAGAATGGACAAGTAGTGGGTGCTTAATAGGTTATGATGTTTTGTTTGCAGCACTTTCTGAAGTTGCCATTTAATTTAGTAGCCATGTTTTGTTATATTTTGGTCTTGTGTTGGCAGCGAAATTTGATTATTGTTGTTTATCCATTGTTCTGCACTTACTACTGTATTTTCTCTATAATCTCAATTTAAAATGGAATGAAACTAAGAATTTTGAAGTATAATTTAGACGTCAGAGAAAAGAATCCTGGTGCATTAACACCGATTGTGAGTTTGCAAAAGATTAAGCCAAAGGAACACCCCCAACCATCAATATGGCTAGTCCTGGATTATTGTGTAGTAATGCTTACCGTCATTTACTGTGTAAGGAATAAGAAAAAAATGTCAATCTGCTTTACTGGTGTAATTCCATATTTTGTATCGTTCCTTTATACGGCTATTTTGATAGGGAAAATCAAGTCATAATATCTTATTTAGAAGATTCGTCAATACATTACTCAATCTTTTTCTAACAAATGAAGTTTTTCATTTACAGTTGTTTAAAACTTTTCAATGTCAAGCTTTCAACTAGCTTTGGTAGCATGAATTTTAATGGAAAAGATTCTTTTATTAATCGTTAATTGTCAAATTTTACTCAACAATTGGTGGAGAATTTATGTATTATAAGTATGTGGCTTTCTTGTAGTCCGTGGCATCGGATTCTGAATTTCGAGTTTAAATCAGGTGACTTTCTTTTAGGGTAATGGTAATATTAAGTTTGAAGGTGGACATACTCAACAACTTTTATCTTTTTTGACATCACCAATTGTTATGCAAACGAATTTTTTAACATAATTTAAGTATTTTGTTCACCTTTTCCATGTTGAACTTCATGTTTTGAGGATTTTCTTCTAACTTTTTATAATTTTTTAAAATTTTAAAGTTTTTATTTTTAGTTACAATATTGTAAATTTGAATTATGCAATTTGTTAAATGTTATTTATAGGTTTGTAAAGCTTTCAACAATAGAGATAAACTTTTAGAACTTGTTAGTTACTTTTTTGTAGACAAATGCATGAAGTTAAAGTCTATGAATATGAAAGAGCATTTAATTGGAAGGGAAATAACAAGTATTGATTTCAAGAATCAAGAATTTTGTTTGCTTTGAATTAGCTGTTTAGAAGGCACTTATCAACACATTGTCTTTCTTCTATGATAGATAGTGGGAGGAAGTTGCATGAATTGTGGGGAAGGAATAAATGAAATACTCCTTCTCATTGAAAGAAAATTAGAAACATCTTTAGAAGGTAAATGAGGTTAACAAGATAAGTGTTGGATCTTGTAGACACTTAAAAAATGTTCTGAATGATATACACACTTGAATTCGATATATTAGCATCACTTCATCCATCTTATTTTTGCTTGTTTAATTAAATAAGGCTAATTATTTAATTAAATGCCTCGTTTTCACCTATTAATCTAATTGACCTAATTGGATTAATTCACCCCCTCTCACATTGACATTTCATCTAGTTTAATTAAATGATGCAAATTATTTAATTTTAACCCTAAGTCCTCTTATTTAATTAAATAACCTAAACTATTTAATTAAATATCATATTTGCATCCCTTTTTCATTAAATAAATCAATAATTTAATGAATATCCTCACATTCCTCATCTTGCACATTCAAATTTAGTTTTAATTAACTAAATTGTTCATTTCCCTCTCATCCACTTGCATAGTTCATATTCTCCTATTTTCCTCCAAAAAAAAGGTAATGTCTATTCCAAACAAACTTTGAAACAATTTTTTTAAGTTGTTTTAAAGTGTGTTTGTTTGCATGATTGTGAACCCTTGATCTTTTCTTGATCCATGCAATCTTTGATTCTCATCCATTGATGATAATCCTTGATCCATGTTTCATCCTCCCTTCATTTGTGATCATTGATAGATCAAATCAATCTCATCCATTGTTTTTTCATTTGATCTCCATTAAATCAATTATTTAATGAATATCATATAATTCACCTAATTTGCATAATTGAAACTTTATTTTAATTAGAAAATTACTAATAAATGTAATCTTCCCACTTTCAAGGGAATATTCCCTCCTTTTCACATTCCTCCAAAAGCATTATTCCCATGGAGTATTCCTTCCCCTTTTGCACATTAAAAATTTATTTTAATTTGCTAAATATCTATTTCCCTCACCCATGAGAATATTCTTTGAGAATATTCTCTTTCTTCATTCATTTGAAAAAAGGAAATATTTCTTTTTGAAAAAAACTCTTGAGTAAGCTTTTAAAGTGTGTTTGTTTGAAAGAATATGAACCCTTGATCGTTTTCTTGATCCATGTGATCATTGATTCTCATCCATTGATGAGAATCCATGATCCATGTCTCCATCTTCATTCCTTTTTGACCATTGATTAACCTTTTTAATCTTAGCACTTCATTTCTCATTTGTCCTCCTATAAATAAGTCACTATTTGGAGACAAATGGATCCATCTTTTAAGAGAAAAATTATTCTATTAAAATCACCTGAACACTCGCACTCATATTTAGCACTTATTTAGCATCCTTTTTGCTTAATTTACTTGTATATTAGCTTAGCTTCCATTAATAGCTTCCTTGATAACATAAATGCATCCATTTAGCATATTGTGTAATTAAGGTTTTAATCTTTCTAGCTTAAAATCTATTTAGATTAGTTTTACACACACCCATATTAATCATCTTAGCCTACATCATGTTAAAATAGCTTGCATCATGTCATTTTATCTTTTAAATCATGTTTTTATACACATTTTTCATCAGTTTCATCGATTCTCTTCAATAGAATTGATCAAAATAAGCTCATTTATCTACAGGATTGGGAAAGGGTCGTCATTCCACATCAATGCAATACCACTTCCCTAATAGGATAAGTTTCAATGGATTAGAATAGGTGTTTTTGAAGTTTTCATGATTTAGAATGCTAGTTTTAATGGATTTTTAGTTTAGTTTTTTATTGATTGATCTTATTGGAATGATGTTTAGGGTGTGTGCAAGAAGTTGAGTCCACTTTTTGGCCAAAAAGTGGAAGTGTTTTCCCTGATTTTCAGTATTTGACACGTTTGACCTTAAAATTTGAAGCACTTAGAGATGAAATCTTTAAAAAAGTCACTAATCATAAAATTTAGTGCTCGGAGTCTAGTTTCCAAATACGTAATTTATTTCAATACCCAGATTGTACAAATTGAGTTTCAATAGGCATTTAAAAAAACAACTGTTTAAAAGTCATTTTTTTGTACCATACCATGCACGTGTACGACATCCATATTTTGACTTAAATTATCGTATTTTTCTAAATCCTTTTGGGAAAAGTTTTATGACTCACTGAACCTTGCTCTTGATATTTTTTTGTAATTTTTTATTGAATTTTTTTTTGTTAATTTTTATTAGGCGATTTGTTGTTTTGAAAAATCGTCATGTACGACATGCATAAGATGACCTAAACTTATCATTTTTTGATTTTTTTTTCAAATTGAAAAGAATTGTCTGAAGTTTTCTCTGTGCAATCCGTTTGTCAAAATGTTATGTTGATCAAAAGTTATTCAAATAGTAAAAAACTCTGATATTTAAAGTTTATGGACCAATTTTATTAGAAATTAATTGAAAAATGCAAAAAATAATTCAATTGCAAAACAAATTATATATTTAGAATCTGCATTGTTTGATCTAAAATGGGTTTTCATTTTGTCAGAAAATTTTCAAAAAAAGGTCGTCAGCCATATGTCCAAAGTCGATATTTTGCTTTGACATTGTTAGGGCTTTCAATTTGCAGGTCAAACCAGGTTGAAGGCTTAGGTTCGGACTTCCAAAGCTATTCCCGAACCTAAAACCTTGGCAAAAACCCGCCCACGATGCAAAACCAAATTCAAATTTCAAAAAACGGGATCCCGATTATAACACGGGATCCCGTTTAGTAATAAACGGGATCCCGTGTTATAATCGGGATCCCGTTTTGTTTTCGACCGTTGAAAAAGTAACGGGATCCCGCTATAACACGATCCCTACATCTTCACAATGTACCGCTGGTAGAGTAAATTTTAATAAACAGGATCCCGATTATGGAGCGGGATCCCGTTTATTAGTAAACGGGATCCCGTTTCATAATCGGGATCAAAAACGGGATCGCGTTTTATAGACGGGATCCCGTTTTATATTATTTAAAAACATTGTTGACAATTACTGTCAACTCTGCAACTTTGCAACTTGACATGTACGGCCGAGAGCACTGAAAATCAATTATTTTTCATATGTTATTGTATTTACAGGTGGTCAATTTGATTTTTTGTTGATTTTATCAAAGGGAGCATCGTCTACACCATTTTTGAAGTGAAATTTGCAATATGGATTGAATTTTTCAAAGGAAGCATAAAGAGAACAATTTTTAAAGTGGTATTGTGGTAGTTTTCTATTTGTTTTGAGGAACACAAGAAGAAGAATTTTGGCGTAATAGGTATTCAACTTCCAATTTGGATTCAATATTTTGAAGTATTTCACTATTAACATTCATCTGTGCTTGAGAATTTTATAATTATGGGAGATAAATTTCGTAATAAGAGGAGAAAGACATTGACTCCTCAAGAAGTTGAAGCAAATAAAGAAAAAGAGAGACAAAGACAAAGAGAAAGAAGAATGAGAATAAAATCAATGAACGATGGTGGAGCGACCAATTCAACAACTATTGAAGATGAAAACATTGAAGATACCATAGTTGTACATGAAGCTAATTTGCAAGGAGTCAATTTGGAGAAGAATATGATTATACAAACAAGTCCTACTATGTCTTCAAATCCCTCTTTGAATGCTATGGAGAATGTTTCAATATACACAAATCCAGGTACGTCTTCAAATCCACATGTTAGTGACATGGTAAATTTGTTTGTAGAAGATTTACAAGAAGCTAGATATAATGATGTTGACATTGACTATATTCAAAGAAATGAAACTTTTAAAGAATTTGTTGAAAACAAAAAAGAAAAATCTTTTGTTGCAAATGAAAATCAAAATGATCATTTTCTTGAAAATGAAAACAAAACCTATATTTTTGATGAAAATGAAAACCGTTTGTTGATGAAAATGAAGATGAAAATGTAAATGAAAATGAAGATGAAGATGAAAATGAAAACCGTTTTGTTGATGAAAATGAAAATGAAAATGAAAACTATTTTGTTGATGAAAATGAAGATGTAAATCTAGAATGTGATGTTGAATTTAATGAAAATACTTTTTTTAAATTGGAAGTGGTGTTTTCAATAATCTTCCTGATCAAATTTCTTGGAGGAAAATAAGAACACATGCGAATAGAATATACACCAAATTCTTTTATCGTAAAAAAATTGTATTTCAATGTCAACTAATGATGCAATTGATGAGAATGCAAAAAATGAGAAAGTAATGAAAAGGTTGGAAGCACATGTTAAAATAACCAAAAATAAAAGATCAATCATTAAAACATGCTATGTCTTTTGTTGCTAGTGCCATTCAATCTATTGGAAAAATAGTCGATCTAAAGATAAAAGCGCTGGCAAGAAGAGGCTATAACTCTTTGCTATAGTTAATAAAACAACTTTGAATAAAAGAATGGTAAGCAATATTAGTGAAGTTTTAAAATGCATCCTAAAACATTACTAAGAGCGGCAAAAAGAAGAGAGTATAGAAAATGATCCTATCAATCAATGTTGGAGTTTCAGTGGATGACTACTGAGGTCTAATATAAAATTGAATGTTGAAATTAAATCTTTGATCGAAAAATATTGGCATGATAATACTAGGGTTTCATCTAATACTAGAGATGTTTTAAAATTAAGGGTGGGGTCCAAAGTTCGTGATCCTCACCCAAAACACCTATTAGATACAACACAAACTGAATTTTATAGAAAATTTTGTAGCGATTCAGTGTTACCTGGTAATATTAAAATAAGTCAAAGGTCTTTTGAAAAATGTAAACCCTGGTATGTAAAAATTAATAAGCAACGAATATCTTGTTGTAAAATACATGTTCAATTTAGTTATTTTTATGACATTTTTCGATATATACGTTGTACCTTACATTCTAACATGATTATACAGGAATGTGGTATTGATATGCCACCTAAATCAATAAGAGAGTTTATTTCAGGTTTGTTTTGTGAAAAATCTAATGATAGATTATTTTATTTAAGTTCTTGTATTTCTGGACAATGCATTAACTGCGGAAATCTTTCATTTTTAAGAAATTGTTTGCATGAAAGTGTTGATCATGATTTTGGATAACAATTAGTAGATGTCAAAAGATTTAGGAATGTTCACTATTCTTTAAAAGATGGAAAAATAGGAAAGCGTTGTGATTTAGTTACAAAAAAAGTTAGTGTGCATGCATTTATGAGTGAATTTAATAATAAAATTGTACCAAAATATGTTATGCACTTTGAACATGCTCGATGGCTTGATGGCCAATTTCGCGCATGTAGAAACACATTTCCAATTGGTGCTATACTTTCAGTGGTTGATTTTGCGGAGAATTATACTCTCGCTCCGCAAGAGGAAATTCAATCTCAATATTATAATTCAGTGCAAGTAGCTATGTTTGTCCATATTGTTTATAGACATGCGGATGATAGCATTGAGGATGATAGAAAAGTTTTGAGGGATTATCATTTTTATTTGAGTGACAATGGGTTTACATTCATCGAGTTTGTATTGTTTTAGTATTTTATAGAAATTTAAAGAAAGAGGAATCATATGAAAGAAGACACACCTCATAATTGAAGATAGTATCTTGAGGCAGGTTCAAAATGCTAGAATGTTCTATTATTGGTTAAATTAGGGGTTCACAAGAACTTAATGTCCAACATATATGGAGTTTTGAAATTTGGGCATGGTAAGAGAACAGTGGAGCTGGTCGCGTGTGTCAAAAAATTCACAAGCTAGAGAACAATTAAATTGAGGATTGAGTAAAATTTAAAATGCATAGGATTGTGGATTGGTGTAATAGAAAATTATGCACACTTTTTGGTTAAATTGATTACTCTCTGAGTTCATCAATTCTTTTGGTTGGTGGAAGAAGAAAACTTATTGTATCTAGGAGTTGATTGTGAGACAATTAATTGGATCTACTAAATGGCATTCATTTAGGAGTCATGACAGTAGCTTACATGGACTATTTGGACAAAGGAGCTTGCATGTTTTTGCCATTTTTGTATCTCAGGAAATTGGGAAGCTTGTGAAAATACAGAATGGGTTGAATAGTGGCAGCAAAGATCGTTGACACCTGTAGAAGCACATAATCAATATGAAATAACTATTAGAAGAAATGATCAATTGTTTTGCATCACGAAGATTATGATAGATGTTTGAACCTTAATACAAGAGGTAATTTTAATTTAATTTATTTCATTTTATTTTTCTTTATTAAGTTATTTTTTAATACTAAATTAGTTATATGGATATGCACAAGTTATTAAATCGAATTTTGTTGGCAGGACATGTGTATGTAGTTATTGCACCTGAGGGGAATGAAGAGCAAACAAAATATTGGTTGGCTCGTTGTGTGGAAACTAAACATAAGTTGTTAACACCTCGAGAAGATGATGATGGCTTTCATTATCCAACAGGTACAGTGATCCCCTTAAGACACCTCCTTAAACAAATTTTGATAACAAGTTTTAGATCCCCTTAAGCAATTTTTTAGAACAAGTCTTTGATCCCCTTAAGTAAATTTTGAGAAGTTATTTGATGGTGGTTTTTGAACATGGCAATAGGATGGTGGTGGTTTGTTGGCACTTAGCTACGAAAATACTTGAGAAGAAATAATGGTCTACGTGCATTCGATGACTATGAAACACATAAAAAGATTATGCATTATTCACATTTGGTGGTGGCAACAAATATAAAACTAGAGCGCTATCATGGAAGACCTTCAAAAAAATTACTATGGAAGAGCATGAGGCAATCATAGATGCATTGCAAAAAGAGGATCTGAGATGAATTTTAATGGACTAAGTAAATACTACGTAAATATTGTTTTGAGATGACATATATGTACATACATATTTATAGAATTAAACATACTCTATGTACTTCTATGTATCAAATCAATATTCTATATAATTTTTTTGTTAAATGTGCATGTTTCCTACTTTGAAACTTTATGTCTAATTGTATAATCACTAAATATCATGTATACATTATTGTTCTATTATGACCCTTTTAGACATCCCCTTAATTAACATGTTCTATTATGACCCCTTTAGACATCCCCTTAAGACCCTTAAGACATCCCCTTAATTAACATGTTCTATTATGACCCCTTTAGACATCCCCTTAAGACATATTATAACCCCTTAAGAAATCCCCTTAAGACGTTCTATTATGACCCTTTTAGACATCCCATTAATTAACATGTTCTATTATGACCCCTTTAGACATCCCCTTAAGACCCCTTAAGACATCCCCTTAATTAACACATTCTATTATGACCCCTTTAGACATCCCCTTAAGACATCCCCTTAATTAACACATTCTATTATGACCCCTTTAGACATCCCCTTAAGACATATTATAACCCTTTAATACATCCCCTTAATACATTCTATTATGACCCTTTTAGACATCCCCTTAATTAACATGTTATATTATGACCCCTTTAGACATCCCCTTAAGACCCCGTAAGACATCCCCTTAATTAACACGTTCTATTATGACCCCTTTAGACATCCTCTTAATTAACATGTTATATTATGACCCCTTTAGACATCCCCTTAAGACCCCGTAAGACATCCCCTTAATTAACACGTTCTATTATGACCCCTTTAGACATCCTCTTAAGACATATTCTAACCCCTTAAGACATCCCCTTAAGACGTTCTATTATGACCCATTTAGGCCATTCCTTAAATAACATGTTCTGTGTGACCCTTTGGAGCATCCTTAAAAGACTGTTCTAATGTGCCAATTGCTAGGCGTCCTTAATTAACATGTTCTATTATGACCCCTTTAGACACCCCCTTAAGACGTCATTATTTGTTTTGACAACTTATAAATTAGTGTTAGATGAACCCTTACCCTGTCCTAAAATTAATCCTATCCCTAAGCCTTGTTGTATCTACCCTAATTGAAACCTAACCCTAACTCTAGTTGTCTCCTAATCTTAACCTTTACCCAAAGTTTTATCCTATAACCCTAACCTTAATTCACAGAGAAAATTTTGTGGGTCATATTTCTATTTCTTATGTACATAGTTTATGTGATATTCTTTTTTTTTCTTGTTATTGACACATGGAGACAAGACTTTTATTCATTTTTTATACACAACACACAATCATGATATTCTAAATGGGGGAAACAATGATGAAATTAATTTTCCTTTGGATTGAGCTCCATATTCATCATTTTTAAAATTTATCATGTGTGTACACTCTTTATTCATCACCTAATGGATTTACAATTGTTTTTACATATACACATTCTTATGTTATCATACTATAATTTATGTGATATTCTATTTTTTTTCTTGTTATTATTACATGGAGACAAGACTTTTATTCATTTTTCATACACGACACACAATCATGATATTCTAAATGGGGGAAACAATGATGAAATTAATTTTCCGTTGGATTGAGCTCCATATTCATCATTTTTTAAATTTATCATGTGTGTACACTACATATTCATCACCTAATGGTTACAATTGTTTTACATATACACATTCTTATGTTATCATAATTTATATTTTTTCTAATGATTACCTCTTTCCTTAATTTTTAGTAGGAACACTTTTTTCCATTACTAGTGAGAAACTAATGGTGTCATTTTATAAATATGTACATTAGCTAATTATATCAATACCTTGTTAGATTTTTTCACTATGAAGAATTTTATTTGCTTAAGAGTTTAGAGCAATGACTTTATTTGTCAATTTAGTTAAGGAAAAATTAAAGAATAAAATAACAAAGAATGGTGATATCCATGATATTCAGAAGGTATTGGAATTCCAAGTGCACCAACAATGAGGTAAAATTCAATTTATAGAACTAAATAAGTAGGTAAATCCACATAAATTTTCTCTCATAAAATTAAAATTAATACATTAGAAGGAAAATATCTTCTTGTTCATTGGAAAGAAGATTAAACCTAAAATTATTCTACAATTATGAAGTCTTCAGTAAATTTCACATTAATGTCCTATATTAATGTCTTCATTATGAACATAAAATGCATAAATGTACATGCGTAAATTAAAATTTCAAACAATAATAAAGTCCATAATTTATGTAACATATTAAGTGTATGAAACCAATATATTAAGCACACATGAAATAAAGTCCAACAGAGTACATGATAAGTTACAAGAAATATAAAACACATAAAATCACATGTTTGTAGGTCATGTACTGTCTCTATAATCAAGGGACCTCTTCACACCATGCGGACTATGTGGATGACCTGAAACACTCTGTACATAAGAGAAAGATGAAATTAGATGTAAGACAATAAAAAATAATTTAATGACAATTTTATTTATAATCGATCATAAAATTAAATTACCACCATCTCTAAATCTGGATGCTCTGGTGAGCTTGAAGAAACCTCTAAATTCTCTAAATCAGTCTACATAAACAAGACAAAGAATTAGAAATTAGATGTACAACTCTACAATTATTGTTTTTATTCAATTTAATTCAGAATTTATCATATTTTAATTACATACGTGATAGGGTTGTGCACTAGGCTCTTCTCGGGACCTATGTACATGCTCACAGGGATGTGTCTCATGCTATAAAAGAAAAGAATATGTGAAAATATCATATTAATATGTATGTATTCAATTTTAAAATTTATAATTCACTTTAAATATAATAAAAAAATAAAATTACCATTTCATCTGAGGCCTGCTCTACATGTCCTCATGGTGGTGTAACTATGTCTGGGTTAGGGCTGAAAGTTGCACCAACAAAGTCCTACAAGATCAAAATTAAAGCATGTACAATTCAATTAGGTTAATATATACATATATATTCAAGTTTGCACATTTTTTTAGAAAGTTTTGTAAACAACCTGGAAATCAGTGGCCTCACGAGTAACTACAACATCAAATGTTTGCCCAATGCCCATTCTTATTGTGGTATCAACCTAGACATACATGTACATAGACATTTAACGCTTATAATATTTACAAGTGTACATGCATGCGTTTCATATATCTAGTGAATTCAAAACTCATAAAATTGTAGCTATACTAATGTAAACTTTAAACAAATTTACAATATGAATGTACCTGCCCCTGATCTATGGCGCTCGATAGTGGAGGAGTGCTTGTCAATCCCTCAGGAGGAGTCGGCGTGGATCTTGGATGACTCACACCCTAAACCAACATGAATATTTGAAACATATATGTGATTCAATTATAAATTTAAAACTCAAGTTAAATAATTTATGATTTCATATATAATTTTAAAAATGAAATCAAAATACCCCATAAGGGTTTCCAAGTATGACCGGTGTCGATATATGTACTCGTGGTATAGATGATTGCCCTTGCATCAAAAGTGTCATCTGTACACCAAAAAATTGATTGTTAAAATGTATTGCAAACTTTTCTTTGATATATACAACCATAAAAATTATTATAAAATGAACGTACATCTAGATGCATACTTATACCTATGTCATAGTGTCCTCGGGGTGATGTTCTGCTACGAGGAACTCTACAAATGAACTGATCTTTGACAGGATGAACCACGAGAATCTCCCGTCCACGAACTAGGTGTAGCGTCGAGGTCCATAGCCTACTTGATGACAACTAGGTACATATATATGGGGGCCGAGGTCTGACACTCACGGGCCGATTACTGGAACCGACTCATAAAAGAAACTCCTCCATCATCATCATCATCTCTATACTCCCCACTTTCGCTTCTCCTTGGCGTCGATCAAGTCCTCCTGCGAGTGTACTAAAGGGAACTAATGTTGATACGAGCTTGATGATGTCAGGTCGCAGGAATGGGAGGACCAGGAGCAACAACAAGGGGTTGTGCATGCGGGAGTTTGGGGATCAGCCCTTGCCCCTAATCTCTATTGTGGCATCTGCCACCAACACCTGAAATGATCTAAAATCAAAATAGTGGGCTTTTTCCCCAAAACAAACTCTACATCTGAGTTTTTCTCAAAATACAATGGGCACTCCCAATTAGCATGTGGGGACTATCAAAAACCATATACCATCGATCCCAAAATGTGCAATCATCTGTGGATGTATGCACCACCTCATGGATATTCTAGATTTGTTGGGTGGAATGGGTTGTCGGGTAACGGGGTCAAGAAAGTAGGGGGCTAGATGGGCTTTTGTTATTTTAAGGTCTAATATTTGTTTATAAGAGAGACCATCAGAATAAAATTGTCTCATTTGTTCTCTCTCTCGTCGATGCCTATCAAGATCAGAATCGATCATCCTAATGGAATCAACAACATTTTGCATTACAGATGCAAAATGTCTCACATGTGGTGCAATCAATGATTGACTCTGCATAGCATTGATTTGTATCTAGAAGGATGCAACTTGATCATTTATACGTGCTCTCAAGCGAGCCTCATCAGATGCCATAGGTGCTGGAGGTGGCATATAAGGTGGAGGTGGAGGTGGAGGTGGGGAGGGAGGTCGAGGGGGGGAGGGAGGCGGATCTGGCTGTGGCTCAGGTGGTGGATTGATGATATCATCAATGTTAAAATCATCCATGATATATGCTTGATATAATGTGCACCTGCATTTAAAATCATACAAAATAGGACCCATGCGCATACAAAAATTAAGATCATATATAAATAATTGAAATAGGATGAGCAACATATATATTAAGCTCATATATTTAATTGAAATGCACATATATATACATTGATTGTTCAACTCAAGAGCATGTCCATACAAAATTAAAAATTAAATGTATGTACATGTACATTTAAAATAAAAAATATGATACATAATTTGCATGCGTACAAATCATTAAACTAAACTATACATACATACATATACAAATTTCAAAATTTAAGAACTATTATGCAAATTTTTAATACATGCACATACATACTAAACAATAAACTTGAAACATTCACAAAATCTCATTTTATGTCTTTAACACACACACAATTTTTCAGCAGGAGAAATCATGATCTAATAGATAGTCATTAAATATATACTATTATATACTATTCATTATAAGTTCATAAATTCCACCAACTTCACAAATCCATGTCACTAAAAATATCCATATACAACCAAAATCATAAATTCATGTCACTAAAAATATCCATTTGGAACCAAATTTATAAATTCATCACACAAAATATCCATCGTTCACCAAATTTATAAATTCATAACTATTTAAGATCATTGTTTTAATTTATAAACTATTATGGCTCTCTACTGCATAGATATTCATTTCTTTGTGTTTTCCTTTTCAAAATTAGGAGTTCTCCTCTCCTCTAGCCATTGTCGATGCTCATCTATGATCCCATCCATAGCCCTGACAGCATCAACAAGGGTTTGCATCCTAGATGCAAACATCCTCACAGGAGGTGCGACACATTCTTCATTTTGAATAATGTTGATTTGATCTTGGATGGTTCTAGGAAGCATTGGTTTTGCAAAGCGAGCATGCTCATTGATTTCAGTGTGGTGGAGGTGGGGGGTTACGAGGTGGAGTGGGTGGGAGGTGGAGGTGAAGGTGTTGGAGATGGATGGCGTGGAGGTGGATTGCGAATATTATTGAATGGATCCATGAGATCTTCAAGATATGAGTGAACCTGCATTAGATTTGTAATTTCAAGATGTAAGATACATGTTTAGGAAATACCAAGTTAAACCATTCAATATAAATGGCCTTAAATAATTGAATACAAATGATAAAATTATATGTAAGCCTCATTTATATGTCTAAGGCACATGTTATTTGAATGAAAATACAATTAACTAAATTGATATTGTATAATCTTGCAGGATCTTATTATTGTTAAATTTGGTTGGGCCTTGGGCAACTTTGATCACCAAATTTTAAGAACTTCTTTAATCCCCTTAAGAAATGTCATATTGTCAACCCCTTAAGAAAATTGAATTACGATTTAGGGTGACAGGATGGCTTAAGGGGATTTACGTCTAGTGAGGTCCTAGGAGAAAATGGCATGGCTCAAATGAATAAAATTTGGTGAAGTTGCCGAAGGCAACCAAATTTCATTAAGAGCCTTTAAAGAAAAAATGATGGCTTTAGGGTTTAGGGTTTAGACTTTAGAGTTTAGGGTTTAAGGTAATAGGATAGCTTAAGGGGATCTACATGCTGCAAGATCCTAGGAAACAATTACATGGCATAAGGTAATGAAATTTGGTGGAGTTGCCTAAGACAACCAAATTTCATTAAGAGCCTAAGAAAAAATGATGGCTTTAGGGTTTACGGTTTATACTTTAGAGTTTATTATTTAATTAGCTAAAATCCCCAAATCCTAACTTTTAATCAACCATTAAGGGGATAATCATGTCACATCCATAGCTTAAAATTAAAATAATTCCAAATCACCAATCCAAACTCAAACTAATGTAACTTACTTCCACTTCATCAAATCTAAAATGAAATTAATAATCTATCCTAGCCATCAAATCAATTAGACTAATCATAGCCATTCATTTCCAACTTAGACCTTCAATCCAAATTCAAATTAGCATTCAATTATTCCCATCTACCTAATCAAGTCAACACAAGCCCTCCATCAACCCAACCACCTACATTTAATTCTCTCTTCCCTCTCAAATTCAAATTCAAAAATTCTCTCATGATTCTAGTCCTCAATTCCAAAAAAACCTAGTCCTCCATTCCTTTCCCCTCAACTCTATAAAATAATGACATCCCCAAATGTTTCCATATGATAAAATTTGTATGTATATGTTATCACATTAGAGAACCAAAGAGAAACTTCAACACATACATTTAGAGCCATAAAAGAATGTTATGGAACATATTATGCTTCTCTAATCTTTCATTATTTTATTTACCTTTCATTAGAAGTAGAGTATTGAGTTTGCACTTGCATTCTTGGTCTAGAATTTCTCTTCTACACTAAGTACAAAAATATAATATTGGATAGCTTAGTATATCTTTCTCTTCTAATATATATTCCCTAGTTCTCCTTATCCATATTTGAGTATCTTAGCATATGTGTAACATGACATGTTAATAATATATCTCATATAAATGTAGGGATGTGTCGCTAATGTCATCTTCAAACATATATAACCAATAGGAGATACTATAAGGTATCCAATATAACTATACAACCTATACAGGTATGACATATGGTGACCTTTGGCTTTTTTTGATATGTCAAGGGTAGTTTTGCAAATATTAGTTTCTAGTGCTTTTGTGAGTTTTCACCACTTGTAAGTTTATTAAGCTACACTTTTGGGTTTTCAACCTAATAGGGATAAACCTAGTAGATTTTTTAGCTTTCCAGCCTAATGGAGATAAATCAAACCACATTTTTTGGTTTTTAGTTGCACCTATCAAGTTATTTGTTAGCTATTAAATTTACAAACATTCTAGGATTATAAGTCTACTATAAAATTTGATGTAAAATAGATTACACATTGAGCCCTATAATTTAATTACAACAATGAATAAATATAGCAACATTTAGTAGACATAATGAAAATCAAGCCATGATAGTAATATAGAGATAATATACAATGTTTAATATAGATAAGTTAAAGAATCATTTTACAAATATATATCTATATATTCACATCATTTTTGTTTTTTCTTTAGATTTCAAATATATCCACCAATCCTCCTTATCTTACATTAACATAAACTCAAAAAACATAGTGGACATGTACACACATATAAAACTACATTAAAATAGTGTTAGATCTTACAATTTTTCAAGGCTTATTTCATCCTCTTAGACGATCACTCTTACTAAATCATTGGCATAAATTAGATGCACACAATGGCACATTAAAGGTTTATTCCTCATGTTGGATTCCCTATTTTATATAACTATAGATCTTTATTATATAATTTAAATATATCTAAGCACAAATTTCTTTTATGTAACACATTGATAATTTCAACTCATTATAAAAACCAAATACAAATTTAAAGGGGGTACACTATATTTATAAATAAGAATTTAAGTACCATCCCTATCTCCATGGTGTGTCACTTGTTCACTAAAAAGCCCTTACATAAATCATCTACTTAGGTCAATCTTATCTAGATTTTTCTTAAATATTAATATTCATAAAATATGGCACAAAGCATATTGATGCATTTCTATCCTTCCACATAAATCTATATAGTATCAAAATATAGGTAATTTTATGGTTAAATTGAATCTCTCTTAATTGTCAAATAATCCATTATGATTGAGGATGGGTGGATTATTATCTAGGATATATATGTATCTGGAAGTGTTTCCAATTGGAATTGCTATAATTATACTTTTATGGCATTCTAGATATTCAAAATAGTTTTCATAAATCTACCAAATAGACCCATTCTTGATATTGAACCTACATAATTTTAGGTATGTCCAATGAAAGATTAGGGTCTAGGGTTCATAAATTTCAAATGCTTTAGTATTATGGGTTTAGATTTTACAGTTTAGGGTCTAGGGTTTAGCAAACTTAGGGTTTTAACAATTTTTTTTGTTCCAATTCAATTTAGGGTTTCAGTTTTAAACAATTAGGGTTTTTAATGATTTTTTTTCGTTTCAATTCAAACTAGGGTTTTCAAATTCAATTTTTTTCGTTTGATTTGAATTTAGGGTTTCAAAAAGCTCGATTTGGATTTGTAAATGCGATGTTTTATTTCATTTCGATCTCTAGGGTTTTGAAATGCAAATTTTTTTGTTTTGTTTCAATTAAGGTTTTCAAAATCAATTTTTTTTGGGTTTAATTGATCAATTTAAGATTTAAAAGTTAAAATTTGTTTCTAACACACAATTCAATGTTTTTTTTCTCAATTTTATTAAAAAATGTTTAAATTTCATTGCAAGTTTTCATCTAATTTGCAACTATTGAATTCTAATATAACAATTAAAAAAAGCATTAAAACGTGACATAAATTGAAAAAAAAACATGTAAATTAACGTATTTCTTTTAAAATTTCAATTCAAACTAAAAAAATGTGAAGAAGTGGCGTACCTGTAGTTGATGTTGATGTCGCTATCGCCAAGCAATTCGGGGTCTCGTTCGCAGCAGTGAAAACTACTTTTTTTTAAAAAAAAATAACAGTATAAAATGGGATCCTGATTTATATAATTTGGGATCCCGTTCTTTATAAATCGGGATCTCGTATTTTCAAATCGGGATCCCGTTTATTAAAAATCGGGATCCTGTTCCGTCCTCGTTGGTTCGGAGTCCGACGGGAAACGGTATCCCGATTTTTAAAAAGCAGGATCCCGTTTGGTCTCAGGCTCGGGATCCCGAACCGTAACGCGATCCCGCTTTTTAAAAATTGGGATCCCGTTTATTAAATCAGGATCACGTTTCTTTGATGTCAATTTCAATTTTTTGGCTAAGGCAAAAAACTTCCACGTTTCGTGGACTCAACTTCTTGCACACACCCTTTAGTGGCTTGAATATGCTTCGAATCCTCATGGATCAAGTGTAGTCAGCCCATACTAAGTCTTCGGTCACATATCTCAAAATTACAAGCCTTACTTAACTATCAATTTCTGTTTCTTATCACTCCCAAAAGCTTCCTTAAGGATTTTGACTCCCTCTCTAGGAAGTTTCTTTAGGCTAGTAATCTTGAGTCTAAAAAATGGAGCGTTGTGAGTTGGGACAAGGTGTGTTGTTCCAAGAAGGTAGGAGGCCTGGGTCTTTGGCTTTCTGAACTCAATTGTCAAGGTTTATTAGCTAAAATATTTTGGAGATGGTGCAAGAATCTACAACAACCTTGGGCCCAGATTCTTAATTTCAAATTATATCTGGGTGGGGTGGATGCTGAAAATATTCCACAAATGGAGTTGATTGGAAAGGGATCAATGATCTGGAATACAACGAAGAAGGGTTTTATGGTTATTAAAAAGGGTTTCTTTGGGATAATTAATCAAGGCCCGAACAAATATTTATTTTGGATGATTCTTGGAAAAATCATCCTCGTATCATCTCTCCTCTCACTCATCTTCACTCCCTTCGAGAGGCTTGCTACAAGTTGGCATCATGTGGCTGACTATACACTTGGGACTTCTTCAAGTAGGAATGTGCTTCATGACTAGAAGAAACTTGATTGTTGGTCTACATGGGGCTCCCAAGAGGATAAGAAGTTTCTTGCTACTATTCTCATTAATAGGCTATTTTGTTCTTCAAAGGATTCTTATATTCTTGCTTGGGGTTGTAGCCCTAAAGGTGATTATTCTGTCAAGCATGGTTACCAGGTTCTAGAGATGCAAAATGGTATCTATAGGCTGAGTTCCTTGGATGGGAGAAAATTTGGACCAAGTTTGGATGGCCAAATGCAATTTCTTTCTTTGTATGGTGAGCCAAAATAAGTGTCTTACTTGTAAGAGAGGATTTCAGGGACCTTCTATATTATGTTTTCTTTATGGAGTTAATGAAAAATATGTGAACCACCTTTCTTCCAGTGTCCTTTCTCTTCTAATATTTGGAGCCTCTAGTGACAGGTGTGGAATAGACCTAATCCATAATCCACCTCTATGATTGAATTTTGGAATAGTTTGGGTAGGCCTCCAACTTTAGTTGCATTTCTTTTAGTGGCTTGGGATATTGGTCCATCTTTCATTATTTAGCACTTGTGGTTGGAAAGGAACCATCACGTGTTTCAAGAGGAGAAAAGGGGGGTTACATAGGTTTGACTAAAATTTAAAGGTATAATCAAGGAGACTATTGAGGTAAATTTCTTTGATGTGGAGTCTTTGTCATCCTTTGATGCTTGAGTGGCTACTCTTTTGGAGATCACTATTAATCCTCAATCCCTTCTTAAACATTTTCTTCAACTTCAACCTCTCAGGAAAATGAATCGGTCAGGTAAGTGGTGTCCTCCCACTAGAGGCATGCTTAAAATTAATATTGATGGTTCTTCCAGGGGTAATTCGAGTCTTGTTGGCATTGGCAGTGTTGGTCACAATAGCACTAGTTTTGTTAATTTTTTCTTCTCTTCCTCCTTTGATAGAATCTTGGGCTATCCTTTATGGGCTAGAGAAGGCTTATGCTAGGGGTTGGTGTAAAGTTATTTTTGAGGTTGATTCCTTGGTTATTGTCACTCTCCTAAACAAAATAAGCCTTATTGATTGTGCTTGGAGGTTGGCAAGAGTGATTAAAAATATCCTTCATTTAGCTTCTAAGTTTGAAGTGATCTCCTTTATTCATGCTCCGAGAGAGTGGAATAAGATAGTGGACTATTTGGCTAAATGGGCCTCAAATGAAGATAATGGTTTGATGGTGGAGAATTAGAGGGATTTGTCTCAGGATTGTTTTCTCCTACTTCAAAAAAGTATTGATGATGATAGGATAGAATGATATTGAGGATTCTTGTTGGGTTATGATGTAGGCCCTTTGGAGAGGTTGACAATATTTTGTCATGAGGATTTGGTTTTGTAGAGATCATGTGTGGATTCTCCTCTATCTTTGTATTGAGATGGCGGTGACTATCTAGAAGTCTTCTCGGTTATTTGGTTCATGTATTTGAGTTCTCATTAATATATTATTCTTTTTACCCTAAAATAAATTGTTTTATCCTCATTCATAGTGGCCTTTTATCCTTCCTTTGCCTCAAACTCTTAAAATATTCTTCATCTACGTCTATTTATTTATCTATCTCTATCCACGCTTGTTGAGGAAAACTTTTGAAATTATAGTTTTTTTGATATTTTGATTCATTAATACAAACTTGTCATTGGAAAGCTTCTTAAAGGTGCTATTTTTGGGCTATTTAATCTTTAATCATGACTTAAAAGTGAACCCATGGGTTCATTAACTGAAAATATTGAACATGCAACAATAATAGGATCATATTTTGCACATAAAATTTTTATAATCTTTTCAACAACATAAATCAATCTTCTAATATCTTTCCATGAGAATTAATTTGGTTTATAATTCCTATAGTATGAGTGTAATATTCATGCATATATTTTGAATCTTGCATTGATAAATTGTCAAAATCCCTTCTTGAATTTAACTATTTTTACCTTGCTTGTACCTTTCTATGTACTTTTAATATTATCTCATGTGTGTTTTTTTTAATTAAATTACTATTATAACTATTGGGAAGATGGAACTATCCATAGCTTGTTGGAGGAGGAAAAGTTCTTTGGAGACGTTTCCCCTATTTTATTTAAGATAATCTTTATATACCTTTGTTCCATGGGCACATGATTGGATATATATAATATCATAATGGGTTATTTAATGTTGGAGGAAATAAATAGATATATTACTAAGTATTAGGGGTAATGAAAGTAATTTTATTAACATTTTTTGTTAAATATTGAGGATAAGATAGTGGAAGGACTTTAGAATTATGCCTATGGTTATATATTTGTGTGTATGTGTATGTATACTTATATTTTTTACTTTTATTCAAGCCCAAAAATTTGAATTGGCCATGTTATTTATGTATTAATTGCACACAAATTGTTTTAGTCTTTAGTGGATGCAATGCTGGTGTTTGTACACTATAGAGGATATGTGTGATTTATTTAAGAAGAGGGAGTTGACCTATACACAACATGTAGGGAAATATATAAGGAAAGTGAGAAAAAACTATCCTTGAGGACACCTTCCTAAAGGGTCCCATATATCAAATTAGTGTCTCACTTGGTAATAATTTGAAAACAAATCTTTATCTTTTTTATCATTTTAAAATATATATTTTTGTAGAGGTTAATAAATAGGTACCTTATTTTAAATATTGTAACATGATAATGCTAGATAGGATTTTTTTATGGGAAGATATGAGATGGGTCAACAAATGTATAATTTCTAGTTTCTTTCAGTTCATGTTATGCACAAGTATAAATTTAAGAAAATAGGTACCTAAGATGTATTGTAAACAGAGGGGATATATAATAACAATTATTTAGATGGTATAAAAAGTCAATAAACGAAGGCAAAAATTAAAGTTAAGGGTGCTAAATTTAAATTTTCATGATTAAAAGTGATAGAGGATAATTCTACTTAGTGATTCCCCAATTTTGCGTCCACTAATTGTATGCAACTTAATCTACTACTTTTGGGTGTCCATTTCAACCAAATTGCATAAGTCTTGAGAACATAAAAGAGTAACTTTATCTTCATATTCTGAAAATCATAATTTTCCCTCTTAAACTAAGGAGTTTGAGGTTGAGTGAGATTATAGATATTGCTAGCCATTATAGATATTTAAATTTTAGGAAAGAATGTGAATAAATCTTTTATGGATCCTTGTGTTCTTCCTTAATATTGCTTATTTTTTCTTAGTTGTAATACCATCTCAAGGAAATATATCTTTAGAACAAGACAATATCTTCCTAACTTTCAGAATACAAAACCAAAAATAAAAAATAAAGTTCTACAATATCAATTATTTTGTACGAAAATAAAATTTAAACATATTAAAAGATAATTGATTTATTTGACAACATACATCAATACTCTCTATTTCTTACAATTAACAAAATACTCAAATTCTTTTAAAAGAACATTTATTTATTACATTCTACACATAAATATAAAAAATATTAATATATAATTAAGAAAAAAAGAATGAATAAACAAAATTATAAGTATTATTATTGCACATAAAAAAAATCTATAAGAAATACTAATAAAAAATAATTAAAAACAAGTTGAACAAAATTTATGAATCTCCTACTAAGCTGGTTAATCTCTCTACAAAAATTTAGTGAAGCTTTTTTCTCTTTTTATTAAAGAATTAAAAATATTTTACAATATCATTTTAAAATGAGTTAACATTTTAATATTAAGAAGTCCTTATTAACTATTAACTATTTAACTTACTAACAAAATAAAGATCATTTAATTTTTCATTTTTTTAAAATTCGATTTCCACTGTGAGTGTGACGGGAGAAAGGAAAAGTAATGTTCAAGTTGATTTTAAAGCGCTTTGTTATTCTCCGTATTTTGTAAAGAAAAAGATAAGTACGAGCAAAGTAAAGAACGAATGCTTACTCATTAGGAAACTAAACGGTTTCTATGATTGTGTTAAAGCTTTCAATATGCAATGTTCTTTTAAAAGTGTAATATGCCTTTGTCCCACAACTTTTGACCCAATCTGGGTAATATACGTAACATTCAGATTAGGCCAAACAATCAAGAATATTGTAACGTAAAGAACACACAAGAAATTAAATGGGATAAAATTCGTATATTTTATTTAATTTTATTATTGTTTTAAATGAGTATTTTTATATAAATATATTGGTAAATATTATAATTTTATATGAGATAAGGTCTTTTAATTTATATTATTTATCTATCTTTTAAATATATTTGAATGCATATATTTATCATTTCTATTCATATAGTTATTTATTTTTGTACATTTATGAGGTTTTTTAATTCATTACATTTATGCAAGTATTTATGTAATGTTATAGTTAGATCTAGACATTTTCATGTCATGGGGCTAATTTGTGGTTGTAGAGTCTTTGCACCTAAATTTAGTATTTTTAATTCAAATTGACCAGCCACTCATGTTTATTAGGTTTCTGCCTAGGGTTGAATAAACACAAACCTATATGATGTGTTGTCATAGCCTTATACTTAATGACATTCAATACACTCATATTTTTATGTCATCAAATATTAATGAGTCATCTCTTGTTATAAGGAACATTAATAGTTCAATTGATGCATAAAAAAAGAATCTAGTTATATACTAACATCATAGTAGCATATGGATCAATAAATATTATAAGTTTTATCACAACAATACTCTAATATTGGACAATTAGAAGATCTTGAACACAATTTTTCCATAATGAAGATTGTAAAAGAAAATATTATGATGTCTAAATAATTAAGTCCTAACATAATCCTCATAAGTAAACACAATCTTTCACAAAGAAGGTTGAAAAATGAATTACTATGAATCCAAAATGTCGTAATCTAGACACAATATTCATAACTAGACGCAAATGATTTTAACAAAAGAATTTGTGAAAAGAAAGGGTTGTGTTTCATAAATGATTTAATCTACACATAAAATCCTCATAATTAAACACAAATATTTTTAAAAAAAAAAGTTTGAAAAGAAATGACTATGATTCCCAAATGATCTCATAAGTAAACACAATCATTTTTTTAAAAAAAGAGGTTGTAAGAAAGGACCATGATTCCCAAATAATCATATGATTAAACACAAATATTTCATTTTTTAATTTTAATTATAACAAAAAATTAAAAGATTACAAAAAAAAATTATGGTATATATAGATTATAATTGTCAAATAAATTAATAATCTTATAATCAAAAAGAAATATTTTCTTAAAAATACTATAACTTCCAAAAATAATTTAATGAAAACAGAATCCTCATAATTTAACACTTTAAAAAAAGTTCTCAATAGAAATTAAACAAAATCATCATAGCTAAACTTAAATTTTTTTCAAACTTTTTTGAAAAAAAAAAGGCCAAAGTTGTTAATTAATACATCCTCATAATTAAATACTAAACACAAACCTTTTTTAAAAAATTATAAAAGGACAGACAATGATTCTCAAATAACTTAGTCGAAAGAATACTATTCGTTTCTGAAGTGACGTAAAGAAAGAGCATAATCTGTTTAATTATCCTTTATCTTACTTTCAATAACATGTTTATTCTTATGCAACTTCCCAAGCACAAAAATACAAGAATTTATGAGGAAAGGTTGCTTTCATGTTTCCTGGACACGTGGCGCTCACATATTTCATACCCAGAAATAACGTAGTAATATTTCTTGAATCGAAGGGAAAGCACATTCCCACAGTTCCCTCGTGATTTACTGTTACCACTCACTCCTTAATTGTCTTCATTTAGATAGTAATTATGCTTTCAATGACAAGATTTCTTCTTTGTTTGTGATTTTCTTATATGCTGTATTATTTAATTTTGGACGTTTTGATTAATTATTATTATTATTTTTTAATTATATCATTCAAATTTCACTTATATATAAGTGGTTTAAGATATATGTTTTTGTTTGGAAAAAAATGATATGATTTTTATATATAATAAGGATAGTAAATATAGAAAAGAGATTACATGTAATACAATATTTTGGTCAGTTAAGATGTTTTAATATTTCATAAATGTTGAAATAGAATAAATTCTTGAAATAGGGTGACACTTTACAGTATTCCTTATAGAACAAGTCCCTCCACACTATATCTTTAAGAGATCCCAAGTACATAACATAATATTTGCATTCCTTATACTGATGGAAAATATAGATAACTAGCATCCAACTTCAACTTGATGCAACAAGCATGCATACATAGCATTTTCACTCCATTCAACTCAGACATCTCTTGAAAATAGATGTTTAGTCAAATTAGATCACATACATTGTGATACAACATATTAGCAAACCAACACACATCATCATCAGACTAAACAAGTAGTGATAGCTTTAGCTATTGTTGCATAAGAAGGTAGAGAAAAACCCTCAAATTGGTGTATGAGGGAACAACTTTGGATTGTGAACCACAAGTTTGAATATGATCTCACACATCACCAGTGGTCAAAAGAGATTTATACACATTTCATACAAGTTTCCATGCTTAAAAGGAGTCAATTTACACCCATGTTGATCCCATCACATTATTGGAGTAGGTCATCTGATAATACTTAACATGGTGTTTGCAGTTATAAAACTATATGAGGAGGAGATGCATCCATTTGTTTGAATTCTACACAAGATTATGGTCTTGGAGATGCTAGAGCATAATGGTTGTGATCAACAATTCATATTTATCTATGAAAACTATATGATCATGTTCAAATATGCCTTGGATGAGTGAGTCAATAAGTACATAACACTTTTCATTGCTAACACCATAGTGGAAACCTAGAGAAAATCGAGCACAAGACAGAAGGAATTTTGCAACCTGGGGTTAAACCGTATTCCGAATTTTGCAGCTATAAGTTCATGGAGGATAGAAGGAATTTTGAAGTCTCACGAAAAGCCTACGCGTTAAGAGGAAATAGCAGCTTATCACTGCCGTAGGGTATAGTTGCTGTTACATAATTTCTCTCACCTAATCGATCTCCTAGTTGGCCCCTTCGTTCATCTGTGGTGATGGCAGAAGCTGTAAGTGTATGGCCACCAGCTGCAGGTGAATGGCCTTTTGATGTCGAAGAAATTCTGCGAATGGCCAAGAAAGCTGTTTTAGATGCTGGAGTGAGCATGCGTGTGCCCGAGGCCCTGGTGAATACAAAAGCAGAAGCCCTGGTTAATACCAAGGCAGCGGCATACGTTCCTCAAATGGTGTCGCTGGGTCCTTACCACCATTTGTGGTCCAAAGATAAACCCTTGGACACTTCCCACCAACGCCCTACCCATCTTTCACAGCTGGAACTTTTCAAGCTCAAGAAAGCAACTGAGAAAGACCCTGACTCTATCAAGCACTTGTTCACAAAAATATCCGAGGCCCCTATGATATCTGAGTTTAAACAAATTTACCACATAAAGATAGACAAGGAAGGCATTCCAGAGTTTACTTGGATGATGATGGTAGATGCCTTGTTCCTTTCCTACTTTCTCTCGGCATTCACCAGCCACAATATCATGCTTGCAAAGGAAAGCATAATGTGTGACATTGTGAAGCTGGAAAATCAGATCCCTCTTTCCCTTCTCAGACAAATGGGAGATGCATCTGTTATCGAGTCTCAAATAAGAAGTCTGTGTCGCACTTGCTTCCATGTAAGTGATACTGATATCAAGATAGAGAAAGAAAAGCATCTGCTAGGCTATATGCACAAATGTATCTCTTCCATCCTTCAACTCGAACCTGAGATCAAGGAAGAAAAGCGGACTTGGCGGCAGCGGGTTTCGTGTGGGATAGACACCATGGTTGCGGCAGTGTATGGTGCTTTTGTCTCTAATCCAGCCCGAACAGATCATCGAGATTTTCTGGACAAATACAACGCAAAGGAGCTGCACAAGGCCGGTATTAAATTTCTATCATCCGGGGAGTCGGGTAAGATCAGATTTTCGAAGAACTCAGACACGCTTTATCTTCCTCCGATAATAATTTCAGATCCGTATACTGAAGTAGTGCTGAGGAATTTGCTGGCGTTGGAGTTCAACGAAGACGCTGGTCAGCAGAAAAACGTGTCGCAGTACGTGGAGCTGATGGACTGCCTCATCGACAACCCTGAAGACGTCTTCTTACTCCGCAAATGCAAGGTCATTGATCGCCACAGCATGATGATCACCGACGACTACGTGGCAAGGACGGTGGACGGAATGTCTAAGCCTGTCTGTCTAACAGGCTTTCTAGATGATCCTCGCGGCTTGAAAGCTCAAATCAAAGAAGCACTAATCAGGAATTACTTCAAAAGCAAGATTAGGGGTTGCTGGGACGAATTCCACACGAATTATTTGTCAAGTCCATGGAAATTGGCGGCGTTACTGGTAGGAGTTTTTGTGACCATCTTGACTATGGTGCAGACATACTGCTCTGTGAGGGAATGTCAGCCAGAGCATCCTGAAACGGACAGAGGTGGCCGCAAGCGTTTCAGCCGCTTTGGGTAGCTGCGAAAAGTGAAGAATGAAAGTACGGCAATCTAGTTATAAACGAATGGATAAGTTGTGTCTGCTTATGATGTTTGGTGTCCGCTTATAAATGAATGGACAAGTTGTGTCTGCTTAATTGTTTATGACATTTTGTTTGCAGCGCTTTCTGAAGCTACCATTTCATTTAGTAGCCATGTTTTGGTTATATTTTGGACTAGTATTGGAAGCAGAATTTGCTCGTTGTTGTTTATCCTGTCATATTTTATACATTGTTCTGCAGCTACTACTGTATTTTCTCTACAATCTCAATTTAAAATGGAAATAAAACTAAGAATTTTGAAGTATAGCTTTTACGTCAGAGAAGAGAATCCTGGTGCATTAACACCGATTGTGAGTATGCAAAAGATTAGGCCAAAGGAACACCCTCAACCATCGGTATGGTTAGTCTTGGGTTATTATGGAGTAATTCTTACCGTCATTTGCTGTGTAAGAAATAAGAAAAAAAAGTCAAAAAGAAAATGAAAAAAAGCAATCATTCTGCTTTACTTGTGTTATTGCATGGTTATTTTGCATTGTTCTTTTATACTTTCAGAAGCACTTGAACTGTCCCAAGATGTAACGGTTATGTTGAGAGGCAAAACCAAGTCAGTCTATCATATTTAGAAGGCTACCTACTAAATATGATAGCATTTATGATTGTTTAAAATTTTCAATGTCGAGCTTTTAACTATTTTGGTAGCATGAATTTTAATGGAATAAATTTATTTATTAATTATTAATTGAAAATTTTAATTAAGAGGAGGGACGAAAAAAACCTTCATGAGGGCTCTGCAACAAGGATTGCGCGTGCGTGTGAAATATCCTTTTTGTGGAGGAGGCTCGACCCTCCTCCACGTTTGTTAATTATTCTCTTTGCTTACGACATATCCTTCTATCTGTCGTGGTGTAATTGCATTCAAATCTACCTGCATTGAGTGGGATGGGGTCTTTGTGCAGATGGCCCTACCTGGGTGTGGCTCTAAGGAGGATTCTAAAGTGATGGTTGGGGATACGGATCCGCCAGGTGAATCCATTAGTAATGCCTCCATTCCAATTGCCAACAATGTGGCTCTCAAATCTATTCATGATAATGTTGTGGGTGAAAGAGGTCGTCTTCCAAAGGGCGCCAAGTTCACACTCAGGGAAATCGACGAAGAACAGGAGAATGGAGGAGAAAGGCAAGGTAAACACTCCCCGAATCCACCCTTGAAAGCTATCTTGATTCCCAATAATACGCTAAATGAGGAAATTGCAGAAGAGGACTCTAGGTTGTTGAAAATTGCCATTTTTTTTGTTTCCGTCGACCCTAATAGGGTTTCAGATAGAAAATACATGGAAGGGTGGTTTCATAATATTTGGGAAAGAAAGCTAGGGTTGTAGTTTTATTATTGTTGCATGGTACAGAAAGGTTTATATGTTGTCTTTTTTAATAACCATAATTCTCAATCAAAGGTAATTAAGAAACAGTTTTGGAATGTGGGCATGGTTGTCTTTTGGGCCCTGGCTTGGAATTCGAAAGTTATGGAGGAGGAGGTCTTGGCCCTCTCCAACCATAGATGACTAATAATTAAACATGTTCCTCCCTAATTCTAGAAATTTGTTCCGCCTCTTTTGCAGCCATATGGGAATATTTTAAAAATTGATGGCATGAAAACCCCTCTTCCACACTTTGATGCACCGGTGTTGATTTCCCTATCTTCGGGTAAGGAATTGCCGGGAGTTATAGAAATTCTATTGAAATTTCGTAATATGTGTTGTGAAATTGAAACCCTAGGAGGGTTGAATGCATGTTATTTATGTAGGCATAAAGGCCATATTAGAAGGAATTGTCCATTAATAAGGAGTAAAACTAACTCCAAATCCGCCTTTGGCGGAGCAAATAATAATAACAAAAACAAAAAGCAACCCTCTACAATGGAGGGTTAGACAAAGAGTGAAGGGAATAATGTGGGGGATTATGTTCATTTTGGCCCCACTCCACAATAGCTTGATGAGAGGTTCTCCCCATCAAGTCCTAACCTCAATAAGAAAACAAGGAATGACTCCTCACAAAGGGAGAATTTTGAAATGGAAAAAAAAATAATACAATAGTAGCGATTGTGGAAAAAACCTGATTTCTCTTCTTTATTAATTAGAATGCAACTCAAGAGAAGAGAATAAAGTGAATACAGATCACTAAAAAGAAAATGAGGAGCCTAGGCCTAAATCTCTAAGGAATTCAGGTAGGTCAAAAGGCAGCCTAAAATTAAATGCTCAACAGCTAGCTCTCCATAAACTAAGGCAAACTAAAGAACCTAATGTCGTTAACCCTAAACCAGGTAAAGAAATCTATACCTTTAACTATCAAAACTTTAAAGAGAATAATGAGGTGGTTTCTCAAATTGAAGGTTGCCCCCTAGAAGGAGGTGGAGAGAAGGCACTACAAGCCCCCAAAGGGGAAAGTAAAACTCTGGATACTGGGGAGGGTCATCATGACCTAGATACAGTCTGGGAAGGAAGGCTTACTAAAGAAAATAATGTTGGCCTAGAGAATCTCCACCTTGAAGGCATGGAGAACAAAACAGAGAACCTTATCACCTTCAACACTATATCATTTGTTGTTGGGAATGAGAAAGTGCATAAAAATATGGTTCCTAACATGTCAATGAATCTTTCCAACCCCCTTGGTGGAGTGATGAGCATTGATGGTTATGCATCACAATCAGGTATGGATTCTGTAGATGGAATAGATGTGCTTTCTACTAAGGATACCACTGATGGAGAAGAGACCCACATTGAAGTTATTTTTAAAAAGACCTGGAGATATAGGAAGAAGAAAGGCCTGGAGATGGGCAAGTCCCCTCTGGATAAAGATCTCAACCACCCTCAGAAAGATAAAAGAAAGAAGCTTAGTGGAATTCTGCCTCCCAATGCAAAAAGGGTGGAAGCAAAAAATAGACTTCCTAAATGCTTTGATAACTTCCGAAGTGATAAAGGGCCCCCACCCAATGAAGAAACCTAATGGAGGTTAACTGTATTTCCTGGAATGTAAGGGAGCTTGAAACCCCTAATAGGAAGCATGTGGTAAGAAGGTTTCTAACACATAAAAAAGAGAAAGACTTTGTTCTACTACGAGAAGTGAAGGCCACTAGTTTCACCCTTGAAACAAGCCTAAAGATTGTATGGAAAGAAGTCACTCAATATGCTACCAACCATGAAAAGAGAAAAGGGTGTGTTGTAATCCTATTGGCAAACAAGTGGGCTCAACATGTGAATAGCTCTGGGACTCCCCTTGTAACAAAGCAGTCTAGGTGGTCATAAAGAAAGATGTAAGTTATTTTGGGGTCTACTCGATATATGCCCCCAATGACTATAAATAAAGGATTTTTTTGTGGAATTGGCTTTATACATTGCAAGATATTCCCTGGATCATTGGAGGAGACTTCAAATTTGTGGAAAGGGATGAGGATAAGTGGGGTGGATTAGGATTTTATTGGAAAAGAATGAAATCCAAATCACGGATTGAGGACCCTGTTGAAGGCCAGAAGAAAGATTCCCAAGCAATCTAGTTCATATGGTTTAACTTCCAAAAGGGGGGTAGGAGAATCTATTACAAACTTGATAGATTCTATGTAAGCAAAGAATTATTTTCAGTTGCCCTGGTGAAAGAAGGTTGTAAGGTTGAAGTATTCCCAATTCCTTATTAGATCACCACCCCATCAAAGCTAAGTTTTGTTTAAAGGATTGGGTTCCAAAGCCTATAAGTAGCAAAAATGGCTTATGCCTCAACACCAACCTCTTGAAGGATAATGATTGTAGAAATGTCATATTGTGTCTCTAATAGATCAATAAGTGGATGTAAGAGACTATCTCCCCTATTGATAGATGGTCAATGAACATAGAGGGCTAGAAAATTCTATTTCAAACAATTGTTAAAAAGAGGGCCAAAGATAGCCGAAGAAGGGAAGTTCTCCTCCAAGATAAGCTTCTCCAAGCAAGATTGATCTGTAATGTAATCCCATGGATGAATCCCTCACAAGTAGATTGGTTATGGCCAAAGACTCGCTTAGGAGGCTCCAAATTCATAAGGTTCAAGGTCTAAGGGTAAGAGCTAAGATGAATTGGCTAGAGAATGGTGATAAAGGCACAAAGTTTTTCTTCAAATATATTAAGGAAAAGTAGGCTAGAGAATAGATTGGTCACATCTCTGTGAATGGCCCCTCTATGGTTAACCAAGAAGAGATAAGGGACCAATTTTTCTAGTTCTATAAAGGCCTATTCTCCTCAGAAGGGGAGTTGGAGGCTAATAAACAGGCAAGAGAGCACATTCAAAGTGTCATTCCAAAGAAGATTAGTGTTGATATGGTAGGGGACCTAGGGAAAGAGATAACATAGGAAGAGATTAAAAAGGCTATCCTCTCACTTAAATATGATAAATCCTCAGGGGAAAATGGAATCCTTACCGAATTTTACAAGACATTCTTGGAGTGGGTGTGCAAAGATCTTCTCTTGGTGTATAAAGAAGCCTTTGAAAAAGGCACTCTTGGCAATAAGATCAATAAAAGGATAGTCAAACTTATCCCAAAAGAGGGTGATAGATCTCTAATAAAAAATTGGAGATCCATCACTTTGATTAATGTCTCCTATAAGATTTTGGCCAAGATTCTAGCTGATAGGGTAGCCCTAATCCTTCCCTCCATCACAAATTCCAGAAAAACATGTTTTATAAAGGGAAGGTACATCCTTGAAAACTTGATCACCAGTTGGGAAGCAATGAATTGGGCAAAGATAACAAGTTAGAATGTAGTAATGTTGCTTTTGGATTTTGAGAAGGCATATGATAGGATTGAGTGGGATTTTTTGTTCCTTGTGTTGAAATATTTTGGCTTTCCTGACCCCTTCTGTTATATGATCAAAACACTCTTTCATGATGCAACTACTCAAGTTGAGATCAATGGTGTTCTTACATAAGAGATCCCCCTTGAAAAGTCTATAATGCAAGGTTTCCCTCTTGCCTCGACACTATTTGTTATAGCATTGATTCTCTACATTATGTTCTAAGGGAAAATGCACTAGTCCCAAAGATAATCTAGGCATTAGACTACCTGATGAAAATGAACCCCTTAACCTCCATTTTGCTAATTTTGGAAGATGACAACTTTGCAAACCTGATGGGGAAACTAGAAATCTTCTGCTTGGCCTCTAGAGAAAAATTTTCCCCCTCAAAATCCTAGCTTTTGGGGTGGAAGGATAGACACCTGTCATGATTGGGTTAGCAAGTTTGGGCTCCAATGGGGTGGCCCTCAGAAATTAGTAAGGTATCTAGGGATCCCCTTTGTTGTGGAATTGGATTTAAAGGAGATGTGGCATTGGATTAGGAAAAATATTGAAAGGAATGTTACTAAATGGAACACAATTTCTCTCCTTGGCTAGTCAAATACAGGTTTGTCAGAAAATACTCTCTTCATTTAACATCCACTTTGCTTCTGTTTGGTTTTTTAACCCCTACTAAATCAATAAAATTCAGACAAGAATAAGAGCCTTTCTTTGGTCATACGAAAAAGGGAAGAGAAAGATGCATGTAGTAGAATGGGAATGGTGCACCATTGAAAAGTCCAAAGGAGGACTGGGGCTAAAAGATCTAAGGCTACAGGGCATTGCCTTAGCTACAAAGTGGGTGATAGGGGCATTGGAAGGGGAAGAACCCTGGAAAGTCTTAGTCAGGAAAAGCATGCTCAAGGTTGTCCCCAAACATGCTAAAGCTTGGAGATCTCTTCCTCTTGGTCATATTCTTAGTAGTGAGTAGGATATGTTACCTTCAAGATCTAATGTATTTAGAACAATTTGGAAGACTTGGGAAGTGATGAAAAAGTATCTTGACAATCACCACTTCACCAAGGGTGATTATGGGACCATATAGGCTCATAGGCCTATTTGGTGGAACCTAAAGCATAAAGGGAAACCCCTGGCTCTAATCCAAGGCTACTCTGCCAAAGGATGAGCTCATAAAGGGATTAGATGCTTCAATGATATACTAAAAGATGGAAAGTTAAAGGACTAGAATAATCTAAACTCTGAATTCAATATACCCCTTACTTTAATTGGAGGACATACACAATCCTTAGGGAGGCTTGTAATTGGTTAAAATTGCCTATGGTGACTAAGAATGATACTGCTCAATTCAAAGACTTTCAATGGAAAAATGGCACTAACATAAGGAAGTCTAAAGCTAAAGAAATGTACACTATGCTAACATAACACACTAATCTAATTGAACATTTGAACAAAATTTGGAAATTACAGTGGAATAGGGACCAATGGCAAAAGGCTTTGCAAAATAATTTTTCTAAACCTAATCAAAGCGAAAAAAGCATGTTTTAGATGGCTTCTTACTATACAGAAACTCTCCTTTAAAAGCAAAATAGAGGATATTGATGTGTGCAATATATGTAGAATACCACAAACAATTAACCACATTTTCTTTGAATGCACATTTGCTAAAGAAATATGGAAAAATTTCTACAATAAATAGGATATCTAGGGAAATAATGGACAACTTCTTCTTGAGAAAATTTTATTTAATTATAATATAAAGATGGGGAAAACTGTTGCACTTTTCTAGCTATGCCTTTCTTCTAACATTATGTGGTTCATCTAGAAAGCTAGGAATGAAGATAGATTTCAAGGAAGGAAGAGGATGCTTACTAAGTCTTATAGAATACTCGTGTTTTGCAATTTATTGCTATGCAAGTCTATATTACGGTGGCTCTCTCAAAAGACAAGATCTAGAACTACCTAGAGAATAGACAGGTCACAATAGATATCATGGAGGTGAGGTATGGCCATATGTGGCCAAAGGGACACCCAGGGGTAGATGTATTCATCAGAGCTCTTCATGCATTCCGGGAGGACCTAGCAGAGGGACAAAACAAGAAAGTTGATAAGATGGGACACAGGGAAACCTTCAGAAGAGGAAATGTCTATTATAGAGGCATTAGTAGTCTTGAGTGGTCGTCAAGGGGTAGTTTAGAGCACACAGTGGATAGATAACTTCCTTTTGTATATCATTTTTTATCAATAGTAGTTGTATATATATTTGCATAGTGGTTTATATTTGTAAATCTTTTTAATGATTATATATGATGTAACTAATAAAATTTTGATATAGGCTAGCTGATGGACTCCATTTTTTACCTCACTTAGTTGAGGATATCACTGATACTTCGTAAAGGGGTAGCTTAGGGGGGCTGCGGATGCAATTGGGTTTGTCTTGATTTGTTGTACTGGGGAAATTAAAATATTTTTGTAAAGGGGGTTAATTTTGATCTAATACTCGGATGAACACTTAGATTATGTGATCTATCTTCTCTACTCATATTATACTTAATACAAAAAATAATTAATTAAACAATTTATGCATTATATATATGTGGCTTTTTTAGTTCTCATTGATTTCATGTATTAAGTATAAATGTTATAGCATTATGAATTTAAAGTCTAAATTAGAAGATTTTTTTTATGATGATGGTAATATTGATCTAGTTCAACTATTTCTAACATTTTTGGCATCATCAAGTATTTTTTTTTTTTTTGTAAATATTGTTATTCAAATGAATTTTAATATAATTTGGGCATTGCATTCACCTTTTCCATGTTCAATGTCACATTTTTAATGTTTAAGAGATTTTCTTGTCAATTTTTGCAATCTTTTAATATTTTTTACAAAAATTAGTTATTAATAGCTCTAACCTATAATTGTAAATTTAAACCATGCAACTCATTAAATATTATTCATAGATTTGTAAAGCTTCCAAGAATAGAGATAACCTTTTAGATGTTGTGGGTGGCTTTCTGTGTAGACAAAATAATGAAGTTAAAACTTATGCATATGAAAGAGTATTTAGTTGTAAGGAAAATATCAAGTATAGTTTCCAATAATCAATAAATTTGTTTGCTTTGAATTAATTTTTTAGGAGGAATTTATAAACATATTCTTGTTCTTCTATGATAGAGAGTGGGGGGAAGTTGCATGCATTGTGGGAATGAATAAATGAAATGATATTTCTCATCAAAAGAAATTAGAAACATTTTAGTAGATAACAGAGTTTAACAAGATAATTTTTAGCTCTCCAAACTGTGCTCTACAATTGTAGGAGATAGACTCAAGACTTAGACCCAATGACATATGTTGATCTAGATTAACAAGGAAAAATTCATGATCAAACAATGAAAAATTAGAGGTCAATTGATAGGACCCAATGACATATGTTGATCTAGATTAATGAGAAAAAATTCATGATCAAACAAAGAAAAATTGGAGGTCAATTGATAGGAGTGTGAAAATCTTATGGGTTATCTTTAAGGACTATAATAATAAAATAAATGAAAACACACTACATCTTAAGCCATGACTCACCCTTTATATACTAACAACACAATGATTTTTCATTAGGTATTCAGTATAGTAGTTAATTATTTATAGATACCTAAAGACCTCTTCAATAAATAGATAGATAATAGATTGTAACACATGCAACAGGCTTACACTCCCTTAAATGAATCTCTTTGTTATTCTCACACTTTATATGTAATCCTAAAAATCTAAAATATTATAATTGGTTCTCAAGGGTTGATTGAGTTTTTAGAGATGAAGATTAGAGAATTGGTTAAGAAGTACAATAATTGGAATTTTGGTATTCTTCCAGGAATTCTAAATGAGAAGGGTGAAGTTAAGTCCCTGTAAGAGTGGACCAAGAAGCTTAAATGATAACTTCCCAAGCCAAAACAATATGTGATGAAGTGGATTTGGTTAAGCTAAGGAACAATATGGATAGGCTCATGCATACAAGGGCTTTTCTTGAATATTTTGATAAAGAGGAAAATCAGGTGGCAGTCAGGTATAGCCCATATAGAAAAAGGTAGATGATATCATGGGATTTGACTAGCCTACAAAGGAGGAGTTTTCATTATGGAAGTCCAACTATATTGACATATTGGACATATAAATTGCTGCAAGTGGGAGTGGGTGACACCAATTTTGGTTGCTGGTCTATAATAGCAAAGTTCAATAGGGAAGTGCAATACATGGCCTAGAACGAGTACATATTAGGCCTTGGATATATCAACATTCAAATATTGCACTTTCTCAGTTTCAAATGTGGTGACAAGGATTGCAGATGTGGAATTACTTTGGTATGTTCTCTCTTTCACTTTATGAATTTCTTCTACAAGTTTTTAAAGAATGTGGACTACAGTGTTTTCTTGTGGAAAATATTACTTTACATCAACTAAAGGATCCTTTTGGAAGGTGGGAGAATATTCCCTAGCAAATGAAAATGGTTTTTGTCTCATATAAAATTCTCCCTCGTATTTGGAAATGCAAATGTAACTGAGCCCTTAGGGATGTTTTTAAATTGAAATTCAAATGTATGTCAAATGTAAATGTGACTAAATGTGTAATTTAGCCCAAAGCTTGTTTGATCCCTTGTTCTTATAAAAGGGAATTCAAGGCCAATTGCACGGGTCTTTGGTTGAAAGAGCTTTTAAACTCATGTAAGAGAATTTTAGTAATTTAAGCACAAAGAAATAGAGTTAGTGTTGATTCTTAGGTATGAATTCAAGTTTGTAATAGGCATAATGTTTTTACAGTAATGATGGCATTTGAATGAGAAAATGCATATTCTAGAATAGATTCTCTCCTATATTTTTTCATATGAATTATTATTATAAAATGATCAAGGATCCTTCTATTGGTCTTCAATCATTTTGGTTGAATGTATGATTTTTTTTCTATTGTAATTCAAAGAATTAATTAAAATGCTCTGATGGAATCATAGGTTTGTGTGACTAAATTAACATATTATTAATAATTTCATATTTTAAGTGTGTTGAAACTTAAACATGTACTCAGTGATTCATCACTCAACTTGATGCTTAATAACATATTAACAATAGTAGCATATACAATAATGAACATCATAATTTGTTTATTGTGTATCTAGTATTTGAAACCAAAATTTTTCTTTAAATGATAAAATAAATAACATAGATAATTGAACATCAACACATTATTGAATTTTAGTTTTTTTATTGATTTTCACATGAAGGAATACATAGAGGAAAATTGGTAATGCAAAAGCTTGCTCAAAGATAACTCTGCATAAAGCTGAGTTGGAACTTGGAAACTCATGTTATCAAATATCAAATCGTGGTATCACCTTCTCTAGCAACTTCGACTATTCTGGTGGTCGAATTATCATTTGTTCTAATTGATGTTGTTTGACTTGAAGATTTGTTAAAAATTCATGATTGAAATTGGAACCTGTCCTAAATTCTTCAGTCAATTTTGTATTCAAGGTTATCAGTGGTTTGATGGAATCCAAATAGTTTGCCACATCTGGTTTCTAAGGAAAGTAGTCCAAATCAATCTTCCTTGCACCCTCTATCTTCTTTCTGAAAGCATCCTTTCTAATGAATAACTCATTTGTTTCAAAAGCCTCTAGAAAACAAAGCTCTATGAAGTTCCTTACCTTTTCATCCAGCTTCATCATCTTGTTTGCATCTAGATGCACATATTCCTTTGTTTCATGCATTCTCAAACACTTTTGAATGATAGATGACAACATCATTAAGGTAGCAAGCTGATTATTAATCCCTTTTGATTTCAAATCATTGTCATTGGCTTTGTTGATTGTTTTTTAACTTGATTTGCAAATTTCTCTAATGCCAGCATGTTTTTGTTGTCCGCTAAATATTTTTTGAGCTTCTTATAATGTAGTATGATAGTGGGTGATCCCACAAAACTGGTTTACAATTCTAGTGTGAAAGGAAAATTGCAAAAAACACCCCCATGTAGAAAATTTTGGGTTTTGGGGGGTTTGAATGAACTTATAGTCCGCTTGACCCCAAAGGTGGTTCTCTCAAATCCCCCTTCAAGCGAACCCTCTTACATGATGGGTCCCACATTCTGCATATTTCCCTAATTGAAAACAAAAGAAAATTTTGAAAATAGAGGCATTCAATCAAACCCCCCTTTGAGCGAACCCCCTTCATTTGAAAGGTCAAGGGGGGTTTGAGTGAACCCCACTTTTCCCCCTTTCTCCCCCTTTGGCACCAATTTTTTGCAAAAAAAATCCCTTTGATGCTCGAGTTGAGGATGAAAATGGAGAAGACTTCACAGACCCAACTAGATGATGGGAGTCCTCAGAGCAAGCTATCCATCAAATATTATTTTAATATGTTTTGGTTTTATTATGTTTTTTTTTTTTAGTTTGATTAAACATAGTTTCTTCACCAAAAATCAAGCTCTTTGTTTTGCACATGTGGAAAAATAGTAAATTATCATAATAAATTTTGAAAAATATGTTTGGGCTAGGTATTGATGTCCTTGATCCAATAAAAAAAAGATTTAATTTCGATACATACAAAAAAAATTATGTTGTATACAATTTGCCTATGTCTGAATTGTAATTGGTTTGACTTCAAAACTTGATTAAGGAAGAAATATTCAATAAAACACTATAAAACCAAATGAACTTGTTAGATATCATAGTTACAGATCTAAGTTCAAAAAAAATAGAATTTTGTCTTTCATAAAAAAAATTTAATGTTGTATATGGTGAGCATTACTCCTTAAAAATAGTGTTTACTGATAAAAACTAATTTTCGAAGGAGATGGAAAAAGAAATGTAATTTGATTCAATATATATATATATATATATATTTAGAATCTACAGAAAAAATATCGCAAATCACTAGTTTGCATCATCTTCAAATTCTTCACAGTTTAACCACTATAGGTGCCTGAAAGTGAAGATTTAGTTAAAAAAATTCAGTTCAGTGGACCCAGTTTGGCCAAAATGTAAACCAGTATTGTGGGATCACCCTAGCATCAATCAATTAAAACATGTCAGACAAATGATCAATCCTTTATATCATTTCATCCCAGATCTTTTGTTTCATATGCCTCATTGTTTCTCTATATAATGCAAATAACTTATTTTGACAAGAGTTAATTTCATTTTTTACTTCCATCAGATTTGCCTCCAATCTTTCATTTCTTTTTCTCTATTTCTCCAATTTTTGTTCCCACAACATTTCCTTTCGCAATGCTTTTTCTTTATTTTTTTGAAGTAGATTCTTCCTCATCATATTTCTTGTTGCTCTCATCTAACCTTTGCTTCAATTCAATCACTTCTCTCTCATTTTTTTATCCTCTTTGCTTGTTGATGTAGAGGCAGAATTTTTTGTTCTTTTTTCTAATCCATTACTCTTGTTATCTGTCACTTTCCTCTTTGCTTTCTCATATGCTAGGGCTTCTTGTAACTTTTATATTTGAATCTACAACCTTTTTTTCTCTCTATATTGCTTTAAAAATGACGTGTACACCAATTCATTGTTCTTCTTTAATACATTAATTTTTTCAGTATTTTTGAGTCCAAAAAAATCCAATTGTGAACTACTCACCTGAAATTTAGATCGATCCATTTGATTTTTTGGTTTATTTTGAACTATGGGAACAACAATCATGTACTCCATAATTTTTTTATTTGTGTCAAATGTGGGTAATACCATGGTTGTTGCAAGCTCTGACGTTACAACATATGCACTCTCCATCAATTGCTTCTTTTCTTTTTTATACAATTATGATTTCTTTTTAAACTCTTCAATGTAATCAAAACCTAGGGATGCAAGAACAATGGAATTCTTTAATGGAGAAGGAATAGGATTACTTGTAGTTGCTAATGTTGTTGTAACCACACTAACTAGCAATGGGGGAGTGCGTGGAAATAACTCTTTTGTGGTGGATCCACTGGTAGTGTGACTTGGACCTGTCAAAATCCTTTGCCTCTTTTCTATGCCTTGATCACCTAGTGTTTTGTGGTATCTTGTATTATTGTCTTCTTGTGTGTAATTTGTTGTTGTAGCACATGTTGACCACTACTAGTACTACTACCCATGTACCATCGCCACCTGTGGTAGTGCTAGTTACCCTAGCATCTCCATCATGGGCATGTCCTATTTGTGATTGTATTTGACCATGAGGATGAGGATTTGAAGCTCTAAAAAATTGCATTGTTTCGGCTATACTTGTATGGGCCCTTGGTCTACCTTTTCAGCTCCAAGGCCAGATTTATCAATTGGTTTTCTATGCTCTACATCTATTACCATCCAAGGGCCTTGTCCTTTGGACCCTAAAGGAGCACCTTCATAACCCATTTTTCAGTTGTGGTTGCTCCTAAAGTATATGCTTCTTTTGTGGCCTCAATTAAACCAAGTTTCAAATTGACATGGCTCTATTATTCCCTATCATCATTAGATTCATCATCAATTTCTTGACCTTCAAGTTCATCAGGATGTTGGGTATGTGTAGGATCATTATGGGCCAAAAATTGGCGATATGATGGGTATGTGGTTGATGACTTTTTTTTACCCAAAATTGATGAAACGAAAAAGGTTTTTAAAGGAGATTCTCAACTTTCCACCAATATAAATTATGCTTTACTTTGAATTTATAAAATAATTATTATTCATTTTCTATTTGAATTAGGACTAAAGTCTTGATTGATGGATGATTGAAGAAACATCTATAGCTTTCAAATAGTATCACATTTTTTAATCTAAAATATGCATCACATTCTATGCTCTCATACTATAAGATTTTTTTAAAAAAAATCATGAAGTTTTGACCAAGTTAAGGTGGTCAAACATCACGAGTTTATATTTTTTAAAGTTGTAATAAAAATTCATAATTAATTATTTACTTGGAAAAAAATTAAAAAATATGCATCACATTAGGACATGAGTCCTTTACTTATATCTAAAATATTATTAAAAATATTATCATTTGATTGTGGTTAGGGTGGTCAGACGGACACCTACTTCTTATTTTTTCCTTGAAATTTAAGTACTACTCCATTGAAATTTCAAATTTTCACCAAATAGATTTTAAAAACAAATAAACCTAGTAGTTTAGAAACTACATTAAATTTTCTATAGATTCTATTCTTACATATTTTTTAAATAATATTGATAACTTATTGAAATTATTACGTCAAGTTATCTAACTTTGATTTTTCTGAAGTTTTCGCCACTTAAGGGCCTATTTTTCCATTATGATCCTGCACATACCTTGCTCTATATTCCACAATTTTCTAAACTCGTGATCTTATTCATTATCTCCATACTCTGTAAGAGTTCTTGGACCTCCTAGCTCCTTCCTCATAGACCAAAAGGAAGTATTTTTTTATCGTGACCAATTTTTAGATGTAACTTCCTTATCTAAAGAATCTAGCATTTTTACTCCACTAAATGGTTTATCTCTTTTTTAATAAAAAAATGTTGTACCTAGGTAAGTGCATGGATCTGTGACACAATTTTGGCTCTTAAGATGCCACTTTTTTTTTCTAAAATTAGTAAAATATGATTTCAACTAGAAAATGAAGATAGTTACCTCAAAATTTCAAGATGTAGCAAGAACAAGAGTTGAAGTGCTCCAAGACTAGTTTCTAAGCTACTAATTCTTTTTGAAATTAATGAAGATTAAGGGTATCAAAAGGGGGGTGCAAAATAGGTCTTGTTTTTATCAAAAAAATAGCATAGTGCTTGAGGGCTCCCCCTTTTTAATTAACTATTTTTAGAATTTCAAAAATTTGAATAGCGAGAAATTAGCTAACACCATGTAGTTTATCCTCATTATTTTAGATACTTTTTTTAATGAATATAATATTTTATGAATTTTGAAAGTGGACACATCCTGAAAAGTTGAAATTTGAGCGTGCTCCCCCCTAAATTTTTTGAAAAATAATTGAAAATTGAATTTTTTTCATCATGTGTAGAATGGCGTCTAGTTTTAAAAAATGTAATTTGTTTCATGTTTAGATGGACAAGTAAAAAATCTATCCTAAAACTAGCACATGTTTATTTTTGACCAAAAAGGGAGGCATTTACAATAGAAGTTATGGATTTAAACCTCAACTAAATCAAAACAAAAAATGAATTATATATTTAGATAGCTAAGAGAGAGGTTAACACCATCACAGTTTGCTTATAAACTTGCATTGAAAGATGTGAAAATGTGATGGTGAGCATAGATAAAAATATGAGGAAATTTAACAAATCTTGACAATTCACTCATCCAAAGCAGGTCATTTGGCGAGCGCCAAATTTGGCACTCACCAAATGACCTGCTTTGAACAAAATCTAACTTTCCCCTCTCTTTGGTCAACCACTTTGATAATGTTGAGAGTGTGCAGTTTATGATCGTAGATGGATAGTTGAGACTTTACCTTTCATACGCTCTTTGCCTCCTTACCCTAACTGGATAACTCTCTATCAATCTAAAGTCTCTCTCTCTCTCTCTCATGTCTCACTCCCTCCCACGCTACCTGGACTACTCTCTCTCACTCCAATCCCCTCTCTCAGGTCTAGTGTTCCCTCCCAACCTACTTAGATAAATTTATCTCACACTCCCTCTCTCTCCCCTTCTGGTCTTTTTATCTCTCACTCTATCTCCCTCTCTTAGGTCATTATATTTCTCTCTATCTCTCTTTGTCAAGTCTCTCCCTCCTACCCCCTCTCCCTCTCTCAATTCTCTCACTCACTCCCTCTATCTCTCTCATACTCCCTCTCTTTCTCACTCCCTCTATATCTCTCCCTCTCTCTCAGGTATCACCCTCCCACCTCTCTCTCTCTCCCACTCTCTCTCCCTCTCTCTTAGGTCTCTCTATCCCACCCCCTCTCCCCCTCTCTCTCTCTCAAGAGTCTCTCTCTCTCTCTCTCTCTCTCTCTCTCTCTCTCTCTCTCTCTC